>DWAL01000187.1:0-13339 GCA_018230405.1 Heliconius hortense
TTAATGAAGTAAAACTTGAAATAGTTTAAGTATAAGTAAATATCGATGTTAAGTACAACGATACATCAATCAATAGAACTAAGATCCGGTACCTCCAGCTAATTCCTACTGTCATAAATTGTAACATTAATTTAACAGCAAACCATTAGATAAATACTACTATCTGAGACTAGCTTATATTAGAACAGGAATAAAAATAATATTCTGTTGTAGAAAAACATGCTTTATTATAATGGAATTTAAGTCGATATTGGCTTATCATTTGCAGGATATAGGATGATATTGGTGATAAGGAAGTGGTTTCTAATCAAATTGCGATCTTATCCATTCGTAAGAGAGTCCTAAATGTATTAATTGATAGAAACATTAGGTAAATTACTCTTAAACAATGGGTGTACTGTTTTGTTTTTGGATCGGAACTACAAGAATTTGTACTTGAAATGAGCTGAATGTATGTTTATTTATTTATTTGTTTTTTTTTTAATTTTTATTTTCAAATGATACGAAATTGATTTTTAATAGTTTTAACTTGGCTGGATTTCACTTATATAGACCCTATCCCTGCTATGTGTTAGCAGGGTAACCAGAAGCTACCTAGAAACCTACTGTTAAAATCCGTTCCTATAACACTTTCGTCCCACTATTTCTGCTGAATTTTGAATTTTCATGTTAAGGTGCGGAACACAACGACGTGCTTTTGCCTTGTCACCAGACCGACGTGGCAATACCAGCATAATATTTATAAATCAATACGAAATTTTGCCTTTAGGAATTTGAACCGACGACTACTGTAATAGTACGATAAAGCTCACCTCAAAAGCCCAGCTACAACAACCATCGTTCACTATCACAGGATGCGCTATCGACGACTGTCCGCTTGGATATGCCGAAATTGTAAAAAAAGAATCGAAATTATATAATTATTATTTATGTATTAATAAACCGATTTGTTCATACACGTGGATCTAATATATTGTTTTTGAATGGTTCCCAAACTGTTATTATTATATTTTTTTTCGTTAAGAATAGATTATTTTCATTTGATCGCGCCGTTAAAAAGGCAATGCGGCGTTCAGTTCCGTCACTCAGCACGCAATATCTCGATAATTCTGCTATTGAAAAATAAATCAGTCAAAAACGTCACGTGGGCTCAAATCATCTAGCACGTTTTTTTTTATTTAGACTATCTCAACAATGTATTAGTAACCTTACGCTGCCATATACAGTATACAGCGTGATGCTGATTTAATATATATTTTTTAACCATTATAACGGAATCAACCAAACTTTGAGAGCACTATCGTCTCAATATAACATATAGATATCTGAATTAAACGTGAACAGTCAAATTTGACCCTGTATCGATAACGCGGGCCGTTGACTTCGCGTGTTATGTATCGGTTTTGTCTATCGATTTATAATCAGTTATTTTATTTACGTATATCTTTACGAACTGCGTCATATTGCGGAAATATTGTTAAAATTATTTTTAAAAAATTGACTAAATGCTGTTTTTTTTAAGGATCCTGAAATATTATATAGTTAAGTCACTTCCGGTAATATTCTCTATATCTGTAATGTAAGGGTAATGCGCGGCGTTGAGTTCCGTCACTCGATTCAAAAAAAATAATTATATAGTATTAAAGCAACATATTTTTTGTATTTCACAACAAAGATATCGAACACAATATCCAGGCATTAACACCTTAGCCATAAAATCCAAACAAAAATAAAAAAAATCCAATTCAAAAGAAGTTCTTCACAAGATTCAAAGACCCTTAGACAGCATCCAGTATCGAATCTACTATACATTTAAAGTAAGTTCTATCTCACCACTCATCCTAGGTATCGACGTACAGATTACAATAACAAAGGGGTTGTAAGTCGAATATTAAAATACGTTTGTTTCCGTGTCAAAAAATTAATATTAACGATATCTTCAACAATGAAGTGGTGGATAAAAAAAAGGGAATAATTTATGCGAGACTTTTCTTTTGACGCCTTTGTTTGAGATATTCAATTTAATTGAATTATTTCCAACGGTACGCTGTTTTGATGTTTTTTGAACACGCTGTATAAACTTGTGTTTTAAATAAATTCTATTGTGAAACGAAAGAAAGTTGAAGTAATCTATGTGATTATAAAATTTTTATAATAAAACTTGGCATGTTTTAAGATTAACTATATTTTTTTAATGTACAATAAAAAAAATGCTGATATTATTTCTAAAATTGGCAAAAACTAATCATAAAAAATAACTCTATATTCATATAAATAAAATGTGAGAATCCACAAAAGCTCATATGAATTAAAAATTCTTTTTCTTTTTAAAAGTGTTGATGAAGACGCTATTACCGATTTCCCGAGCCTGTCGATCACATCTAAGCGCATCGGGGCCCGCCTCTATAGTACTTGGCGTTAATAAATCAAAATCAACATTTCTTTCAACTTAAAAATCGATTCGCAATCCTTTTCAATATCGATTCGGATGAATTAGATATGTAATAACGTTGAGACGATTATTATTAATATGGGCCTAATTTGAAATAGGCAATCAAAAAGTGCTAAATATTTTTTTTAAATTACTTTGTTGCTACCATTTGCATATAATTTTTATCGCAGATTCTATTATCAGCTGATATTTGAAGATGTTTTTTTTTGCTTCACGCTGTATTCTTAAGCAGGGAAGACAAAAGATATCTAATTTCTCCTTTCCTGCTCAATTTTCAAGACATTGCGCGTTAAGTGGCGGAGTTCAACGCTACGCGTGTTTTGTTAACAGAGGATTAGCGAGGAGCTGAATATAATTAATTTTTAATAGGTTCCTATAATTAATAATAAAAATTATCTTATTCCGAACCCAAAACCGGTAGACACGCTTCAATGTTTTATCATTTAATATATTCAGTACGGTCATTTTATATGGAGGAATAAAAAATCGGCATGACTAACTCGCGATCGCCATTTAAACCCCGTATCAATAGATCGACACCGATTTCAAGCAGCTGGACATTCAGATCACAATATACAATAGTGTTCATATCGATATTTGAAAAGCTAAACAATTTTGGCCTTTCAATGAGAAAACATAAAATCTTTTATTCCTTAACAAAATTTGTATGTACATTCGACCTGATATATAAAACTGATTGAATAGTTAGTTATTACGAACCGGTTATAACCGGTTCGGACGCCACGTGGTCAATGTTTTTTGTCATTGTAAAAATATTATCGAGCGTTTTGTCCCTTTGTCATGTTCATTGTCGAAAGATTTATTTGTATTGGCAGCTGAGCGAGAGCTTTTCATAAAAATATGTTAAAATTCTGGTTTTTCTTAATAGTTTTAGTGAATTGTGTATATGTCATATTTCCAATGTCATCTTAATCTTCCTATTACAGATATTTTATCACAATAGGTGCAGCAGTTCAAAACTATAATTCAGATGAAATTAAAATAGAAATCCCATTTTTACCATACTAGTATTAGATTATAAAGCCATACAAAGTATTTTTAAGATCTGGTTCTCTTAATACAACGAGTTGCATATCAATCACAGTGTTAGAGTTTGGCTTCTTCTCGGGGGAAATCTACGTCGAATTTGACTTTAGCGAAAATCTGTAGCAAATACTCTTAACATCCTATTTTTCTTGCTAAACTTTTTTAATGGAGTCATTTTTAGAAGTTACCGAAGTCCACTTGTTTTGAACTCAACAATGAATTGGCCAAGATTGTTTGTTCAATATAATCAAGAAAGATATTCACGAAGAAAATCTTCTATTGGTACTATTTTTTATTGTGTTATCTCGCATAATCGCATAAAACAAAAACTATCGACCAGACACTCTATTTTTATTTCTTTCATTTTAGAGGAATTGTATACTGGACTATAACTTCACATTGTTTAAGCCAAATAAGCACATATTCACCCGAATAAAAGTCGATTTGGCTATTGTATGTATATTTAGAGAGTTCATAATACGTAAAAAGGAAATTTATAGGCAGTCTTTAAAAGTAGCAGCGATTAAATGGGGTTTGTAAGATAAAAGAGAAATTCCATAATGCTCAATAAACATCTCCTATATCGGGCCCATAAAATGTATCAAAGGATTCTATAATTTGAAAATTCGCTACTGTACCCTCCCTACCGACTCCCCATGAATCCTTAATGAGTAAATTAACAGCACCTATTGTTTAGGACCGATGTTTTTTATATCGGAATATTAATAACCATCCCCATTGTCTCAGGTTTGGAGGGCGAAGAAAAATGTTTCACCATTTCAAAAAGTAGAAACGGGGGTGGAAAGTTTGAATTGATTGATTTTTGCATTAATTTCAATAAAAATAAATGAACGGACTTGTTTTGGACGTGAGGTAATTACTTTGAGGATAATTTTTTTCGATAAAAGAAATGTTAATTGGTAAAAATTTTAATTTTTAATCAAGTCGAAATGTTTTTGAATATTAACGTTGAAATAGAACTTTACACAGCAACTTTAGTGACGTATACATCGTAGACAGTAATCGAATTCTAGGTCACTTTAACAAAATTAATAACAACACAGATTAAACAACACTAAAACAAGATCCCATCACTAACCAATACGACAATACGCCTTTGTGAATATTTGTCAATTCCTTAGAACTCGGTCGATCACACAATAACAGTCTGAATGGATACATAGAAACAGATAGCATTATACCGATAATGTGTCACAAATCATCTTCTACGCTACACAAAGTTTATAATAAATTGATGTATTCTCTACACGTGTTGCTTGGCGAACTAACGTGTACTGACATATGACATCACATATATAGTAAACTGAACTCTGAAACTATACAATTTAAGTACAATTTCCATTATAACAGCATTGTTATTAGGTTATCGGAAATTAGCTCTTATTAGATGGCTGTAAGAGGTTATTTCGAGTATTTAGTATGAACTACAAACGTTATTATCCCTTGGAGTGCATATTCTAATAAGAGGTGTAATGTGTGATCGTTTCGATCGGCGCTTAATGATTTTACTGTTTAAGTTTTTGAACACTATCGTGTGTGTGTGTGTGTGATAGAAATCATAATTTGTGATGATATTGGGATTTTGGGTTTATTGTTATTTTCGTTTAAGTGTTTTTAGTTGTTTTATTATTTGTATAATATTATAAACTCAAAGGATCGATATTGAGATATTGTACATTTAGAAATGTAATGATTATTGTTGAAGCAGTCATTATAATTTGATTAGCACCTAAAAAAATTGGACAATATTTTTTAAGACACTCCATAACCCACTTTCCGTTCAATTTTAGAGACATTGCAAGTCGAGTGGTGGAATTCAATGCCGCGTTTCGATTTCACAATAGGTTCCCTCTGTCTACCATGCTATATATGGGATATAGCGTAAACAAAATTCTTAAAAAAAACCCAGTGTATTTGAAACGACAAATTACAATACATTACTTTCCAACATTAACATTGACGTATATAATTCGCTTCGTAAATGAAGCTATCAATATTAATTATACATTACAACAAATGGCTGCTGTGTAAGGCGTTGATGTGTTTAATTGAAAACGAATTAATGTATCGATTGACGTCTTGCCTTAAGTAGTATTAGTATGTACACATATATGTATTTTAATATGGCTTTAAAAAGTATATTATACAGCAGGGAAGGCATAGAGTATCAAGACACTCCGTTCTCCATTTTTGGACAAAATTTAAAACACTGCGTGTTGAATGGCGGATCGCAACGCTGTCTTTCCAGGAAAGACTTTTGTTTCTAATTGTTGACAGTAGATTGATCCCACAGTCGCGCGTACATTCAGGTGCTATGCCACGGCGCTACGATGTTCAAAATTAAATTTCAAACCAATCTATCAGTATAAGATATAAAGTAAGTTTATTTATATTTATATGTACCTATTTATTACACTTGCAATATATTTTTAAGGCTCTGGAACATCGCCAAAATGTCATGTATCCAATACGTTTTTTAGTGGACGTCATACGTATCGTAAAATTTAGAAGGTAATAGATTGTTATGGGAGAAACATTATGAAGATCGATAAAGCGACGTTGACAACTATAATAGACAGTTACCTATAGAGATCTGAGGACAATCTATGTATATATATGTATAAAGATGTTACTGAGTGACTGACAGACAACACACAGATGAAAATATAAGACTTAGAAAGTTGAAAAGAGGGTTTATTTTAAGACATTGGGAAGTTGTGGTCTACTCGAGCAAAGACTAGTATTGTATAGAATATTTTTTTGTTTGTTGTCTTGGAACTAATCTTTAAAATATCGAGAAAGGCGAACGTGGAATTGACGAAGTTCCATAAACTATTTTAGAACTAAAAATCAACCCGAAAAAACAAAGCGTGTTATTTTATTAAACAAGAAACACTCAGCAGCGAAACCACTTTGGAAAATTTTTCAGTATCATTTACGAACGCTCTACTAAGTGTGATAGCTATTTTACTATTGAAAAGGGAAGGTTGAGAGCAACGGTGAGTTATATTACTATTTACACAGATATCAAACAGCAGTTTCTGTCGTTTCAAAACGATGTGTCACCCTAAAGATTTTTCAGTTTGACTCAGTTATGTAAACGGCTGACTAATAGTGTGACTAAAGTATACAATGTGATATCATTAGAATACTTAATCGACTGTATCTTCGACGAAACTGTTATCTTCATTATCTTAAAATTTATAGGCCAATTTAAATACTGTTAACTCAAAAGATACGGAGAAATGCTCAAAATACTCTTTTGCTGTACATTTAAGGTGACGTCCAAATTTTTGTTATCTATATACATATAGCTTATAACGTCGGTTATGTCAGTTGTAAAACTTAGAATTACGGTGAATTAGAAACAAAAGTTTGAAAATAAGCAACTATTGCTTTGAAGATAAATAATTTATTGCTCCACTAAAAGCTGCATAAGAAAGAAATGTTGATAAACATCGAACATTTAATATGTAACTGTTGACGATCGTAAAAGATTGAAGCCAGACGTAGTGCATACATAAATATCAATTCGTAGGAAGTATAACTTTTATTAGTTTCGCGTCGAGCCAGTAGTAGGTACTTGTGTTCGGCAAATTAAAAATGAAACTCCACGGGCAATTTGCGAAAGAACACATTCGTTTGATCTGTAATCTCGAGTTCCGAGAGCGTTCGACTCGTCTCATCGAGATCATTTTTCAACGCACATCGCATGAATTATGTGACACAAAAATATTATTCACTTGTAGATCATAGATAGTTTTGATATGATCGGCGGGCGCTCCGCTAATAGAAGCAACAGGTGTACCGCAAGGTGGTCTATTCGGGCCGCAAGTTTTTTGTTTACGTTTCACGAATTTATCGCATATGTTGACGTCTTGAGGCGCTCGTTTGATTCATGCGCCCGCGTCGCTTTTTAATACTGATTTACAATAAAAACAGAACTGTTTCACCGGCGATTGATGCGAGTTATGATTAATGTCGAGCCTTTGATGTCGGCTGCTATGAATCTATCGAGCTGGCTTCTGAATATTGACGCTGCGTATAAATAAACTAACGCGAGTTGTACGAGTTTCGAATTCGTTTTAGTTAATTATGAGGTTATTAAGGAGTTTGCTTACGTTACAACAATATTGAATGTTAACTTACAATTTCAATGAAAAACGGAAATCATGAAGTAATCAGATCGGAATATTACAATTTTACGAACATTTAACTCGAGCATTGATTCAACAATACTATTAGTAAGAAATATTTATATAAAAAGTTAGATACATATCAAAATCACACCAGAACTATCCACTATTCCCATCAGCGATTACAAAATTCCAATACGAGAAACTCAAGCGATCGACGTTACGCACGCTACGTACGTTGTCACGGTAGGGCCTAAAGTTACCACAATTTTTTGTGGTCTAAAATTAAACTAATCAGCATCGAGTACAAAGAATCACATCGCTTTCATCATCGACACGATGATGTTTACGCACATCTTCCGAGAAACCGACCCCAACATTCAATACTTGGAAATAATATGTACGGGTAAGTTTGACATTTGCTTTCATGTGAGCCCGAATGTTTCTTGTGCAATTACCGATGTGATTTGGTCGCTTCTATTGCCTGAAGCGCAAGGTTTCGATTTCTGTGTTGGATTTTTTTAGATTTTCCGTTATTAAATTATCGTGCGTGGCGATTTAGGAGATGATAGGTTGGTTTGATGGGCGTCTGATTGCATCTCTTGTGGACGTTTCGGATCCGTTGCTTTCTCTTTGATTGGCTGCGATTAAAGGCGCGTTTGTCTTGTTTGACGTCTATGAGGTCAGAGGCAATCACTGTAAATTGGTTTGAAATTCGTTCGTTTTTGCTTTTGTGTGAATTGTAATTGCGATTCTACGGCAAACTGTGATTAGAATTATGCTTTTTACGTTGTTAAAATAACTATTTTCTCAATTTCCATTTTTTGTAGATCTTTTGAAACTGAAACATCTGTATATATTTTAAAATTTATTAATCGATGTCTGGTACATATAAAATATACATGAAATATGAAGAAAATGAACATATTTATAAATACCATATAAACATGATTTGTCATTCGGTTTCAAATATAATTCACAACCGAACCGTCTAAGTTTACGACGCCTAAGCTTAATAAGAGAAACTGGTGTGACCAAAAATAACAAAATTAAAATAAATCGAACGACAGACAGTCGTCATAAACTAATTTCGAATGTTTTCCTTTTGGTGTACGAAAATAGCGTCATCACTCTTTCATGTCCTGCGCTGGAGTGACATTAAGAATTTACTGTTTCGGATTTAGTTTTATACAGCAGCTTCACGCTGTATCCCGCATATAACAGGTTTGGCCGAGCAAACCTAAGCTCCGTTTATCACGCCGTTTTCGAGACATAGAAAACTAAAGACAACGCCGTGCTTTGTCTTCTTACAAAAGCTAGGAATTAAAATAATTAATTCCCTCGAGATCGCAGGGTATCGAGCCTATAACCGTGACGCTTACAGTTAAACCCTGTGCTGCTGTGCCATGATAGCTTCAAATAATTTTAAATGTACATAAAATGACCGTGTTGCAATGAAACTGTTTTTGATCATATGACAACTTTGTAATTTCTATCAACGTTTACACAAAAAGTAATGTTCGTACTTGCTTATACCTCTAAGTCAAAAAAAATCATATTTCTCAAGTATTTTTTCCTAAGCCAGCAAAAGTTAAATGAAAATTGTGGGCCAATCAAAACCAATTCAGTGAAACCATAATCAAAAAAGTTATTTCAGAACTGAATCGTTTATCGGCTGTCATCAAAAAGAAATAACATTTCAACCCTTCTGGCGAACTTAATTTTAAAATTGACTGGGAAAAAATTCTTTGAGCAAAAAGTTTGTCACTCCGATAGAGTTCGACCAAACTTATCTCGATTCTTTGATTAAAACAGAATGGAAACATAAACAGGAATGCTTAAGAAAGTATAAGTTGTATTAAAAAATGCTCCTTGATTTTTTCTTTATGGCAGGGTAGAGAGGATCCAATGTCAAAACACTATCTTAAAGCCCAATTTGAAAACACTGAGTGTTGAGTGACGCGACTCAACGCCGTTAGATAAATAAGGTAAAAGAAAATGTACTTGAAAACTGAAATCTCATCACCTACAAACAGAATAAAACCTACGGTTTGTATATATGTACATACGTCCATATATGGCATATGCATTTCTTTCAAACTCAAAATAACTCTATACCATTTTCAATATACGGAATTAAAGCTAAAGAATTTCCCGCTTACATTAAAACCTAAACTGATTTCGTGGATCCTTTCACATCACGTTTAAAAAAATAGTCTATTGAGAGAAATAAAGCCTCCAATTCACTATAACGCAGATTTTGGCGATTCAATGCATTAATGACGGCACGTGAATAGAAGAATTCAGTTGCATCCAGTTCTTTGGCATGAATGGATGCGTTTTTTGACTATTTTTCACTCCTTTTAACATGTTCTAGTTGGGCAGAACACTGGTCGGTAATTGAAGATAATTCATAAATGTTAAAACGGGATTCTTTATATGCTTGGTTATATGGCGCCCGAGTGAGCTTTGAACAGAGATTTTGTAAAATATTTTTATTATACCTATATGTATATAAGATTATAATTAGTTTTAATAGAAAAATTACATGCTGAAATTATAAATAATTCGTATTCTTTAATCTAATTTAAGGAAGAAGTCAATAAAACTATTTCTAAAGTTGGAGAGAAGAGTCTTGGCACAGGGGCATAAGTATGCGACTGTAAACGCGGTAGGTTGTGTGTTCGATTCCCGCTCGAGGATATGAAATGTTTAATATTTTCAATTCCTTCGCTAGTAATGAAGCAAAGCGTGGTTATGCGTTGCGCCAATCAGCTCGCAATGCCTAAAGAATTCTGCGGAAAGTGGTAGTGGAAGTATCTGAATGAAGACGGAGTATCTTAACATTAGGTTCCCAGGTTCCCTCTGCGTACCCTACTAGTTGTTGGATATATCGTGAAGCTACTTATATATTATAACCTCAATAATCTGTTAACCCATTTAACAATAAGTCAAATTTGAGTGAACGGATCCCGTAGGCGTTTTGTGTCCGGTAAATAAATGGCTAAATCGATTTTAATGCTGCATCATTCGCTTACACTAATATTGATTGATTATGCCAGTATTGGTAAATTTTATGGCACTTGTCACTTGGAGGACGTTGTGGCGCAGTGGATCTGTAAACTAGATGATTGTGGGTTCATCTTTACTTGGAGAAATGTTTTTATTTTTTTAAGTCTCGGTTGTAGTAGACAAGGTGCGGCGTTGAGTTTTGCCTCTCAATACGCTATTTCCGGAAATTAGGCGGAAATTACCTATATATCATAAAGCCTTAACATAAAGTTCTCTTTGGTTCATTAATCTATAACTTTTTCTTGTTATTATTAGTATTATTATTATATTATGAATATTTTTCTATTATATATAAATATTGAGTATTCTTACTTGTTTTATAAAATATACAGTGAACTCTACGATAATATATAAATTAAAATTATAAATCTTGAAAATTCAATAGCTGTAAACTTAAAAATATGCAAATAAAACTAGGCCAAGGATCATTTGACAATATATATTTTTATAGCTTCATGCAATGCAAAGGAAATCTAGTGTTAAGACAATCTGTTCACCAATTTCCTTCTCAATTTTCATACCTCGGTGCGAGAATCGAACCAACAATTCAAACTATTTATTAATCTGTAAAACCTGTATTACAGATAAATAAAGAGTTTCTTCAAAATCGGTTAAGCAAACAGTATTAATTGGCCCACTCCGCGGTTGTGGGTACAAACAGTGATATTTATTTAGTGCAAGGATTACCGTTCGGTGCCGATCAATCATTCCATTGAACGTATCCTGTAACGCTAGTGCTGTTGCTGATTGTGTATCGAGCTAATGATTGGTATGAAAATCTATTTTTTTCCCTGCAATTTCTCTCCCTAATAGATATAAGTAGATACATTTTTAAAATCTGTAGAAAAAATACGTTTTATGTAATCATCAACTTGTTATAGCATCATAATTTAGTTTTGGTAAAACTTCCAGGTTTAATAATAGAAAAGGTTTTATTTTTTAGTATCTGCTATTTATTCATTTATAAATTTTATTCTATCAAAAAATATCTATCATTTATCGATAACTCACCATCTCTAGAACAAGCTTGTCAAAACCAATTCAACGAATGCCCCCGCACATGTAATTGATTTATTGATCGTACGTTACATTCGATACGTTGCGCAGGCGCAAGGCTATTGCATTTACAGTAATTTTCTACCCGTTTAACTGCTGACCTCATAGATATAGCTCATCCTTTTCATACGGGATGTAATGATATATCAATTTTGATTATATTTCATTTTAGTGACCACTTTGTAAGGAAGATATACGGGCAATGTTGGAAGGGTTAAAGATTTAGTTTTGTCTCCTAAGAAATTTTCAATATAATCAATGTAATTTTAATATATATATTTATAAAACTGACCTCTTTTTCTTTGGCAGCAAGTTCATTTTCCAGGCTTGTGTTGGGATTTACCACAGGGCTGCTCCTCGAGGAGTTGCTATTACTCCTCGCCGTCGCTGCCATCTCTATCTTTTGTTCTAAATCCTCATCAATGTCTGGAGACTGTCTTTTTTCTTCTTTTATATTTGGACTAAAATCTGGTATTCTAGTTTCTGTGGCCTGGTCTCGTGTTGGTTCTATGTGAGAGCCATTTGTTTTTGGGGGTACTGTGGCTTGGAGGGGCGTCGGGCTGGTGGTAGCTAGCTGTTCCTTTAGCGTCGTTACCTCCTTCTCCGCCAGGGTAGCTCTCTGGAACAAAGAGAATTCATTATTAGTTTTGTGCAAGAACCAAATTGCATACATAACAAAACTTGCTTTAACGTCAGACTAAAAATTCTAATACAACTTTACACGTTGAATCATTGTTTATAAAACAAATTTTCCTTTACACAACTATTCTATGAAAATATAATTTAATACAAGTCACTTTTAATTATAACTACAGCGTGTGGAGGTTTCACGCTACGGTGGATTGTTTGCGATGTATTTTGATCGTTAGCTGTTTAGCATAAGGTTTGTATTTAATTGAGCAATTAAATGCAATAGAAACATCGATTCGCATATCCACGTGTTTAATCTAATTATTAATCAGTTCCCATAGCCTATTTGTTCTTGTGACCGGTGACGTAGAGTCCTTTGTGCCACATCCTGTACCATTCACTGTTAGCTAATCTCTGGATCTCATCAGAACGGATGTATGCTGATTATTGGCCGGCACAAAAATCGTTTTTATTCACGTTTCGGTTTTGTTGATTGTTGAAACTGCATTATAGTTATTGTTTTTGTTTATCACCTTGCATGGGTGAATTGGTTTAATATGCTAAGCTCTATACGCCTATAATTATTTTATAGTATTTCCACCCACAAGTATTTACATAGCTTTACAATATGTATTTACGTACAAAGACTTTTTATTCTTGTTGTGCTTAATTAGTTAATATCAATCGACTTTCCTCACAAAGAGTGATATTGGATATTGGGTGACAAAACTCAACCCTTCGTTTTTTCTAAACTGACCACTAATACGAAACTTTACATAACCACTTTAATCTTAAATATTACACCGAGTAGGAATCTAACTGCCATTTTATATCCAATTAGTTTTGTTGTTTGAAAAATATTTTTAACAATATCTTTCTGTATCTGTCGACATATTCTCTCATAAACATACATTTACTATATAAC
>DWAL01000188.1:0-13337 GCA_018230405.1 Heliconius hortense
TTTGTCTACCAGAGCAACATAATGACAATAATTTATATATAACCCGAGTGGTAATTTAACTCACAACCACAGCTTTGAGCTGACAGTAAAACGCTGCGCCGTAGTGCCACAATGATTTCAATTTATGCAGCTTAGAGCCCATAAACATTTAAAATGTTTGCTAACATCTAAAGTACATTTTTCAACAGGACGGAACCAGTAAATCTGACAGAAGCAATGAATCAATGGCGTAACGGAACAATAACCAACTGGGAGTATCTGATGATCCTGAACGACCTCGCCGGGCGCTCCTATAACGACCTCATGCAGTACCCTGTGTTCCCCTTCATTATTGCAGACTATACTTCTAAGATCCTGGACCTCACCGATCCGGCTTCCTTCAGGGACTTGAGTAAACCTATGGCCGTACAAAATAAAAGTAGAGAGCAGCATTATATTAATACATATAATGTACGTATGTTTTATTCTCTTTCAAATTTATGGCATGATACTACTATTTATAAAATTTTATTAGCCTTTACCTCTTAAGGTTTATCAGTGTCCATAATTGGTATAGGTACATTTTAATTTTTATTTCACTCTTTCATGGTTTTTTTTACACATCCATGATTGTTACTATGTAACACATAAGTTTTATTGCAATACAGTACGAGATTACGATTATCAATTTAATTATAATGTAACATATAAAAAGTAGTTCAATTGATTGTCACTTAAAAGATATATTACATTACGTTCAGGATTTGAAGGCGGCTCGTCGTGAAGGCTGCAGCCCGCTGTCCGGTCAGCCGCACCACTACGCCTCACTGTACTCCAACTCGGGCGGCGTGTTGCACTACCTTGTTCGCCTTCCGCCATTCACTGAGCTGTTTCTCAACTATCAGGGTAACTATAATATTTCTTGTCTTGTACATATACTATAGTAGTGGCGATAAGACCTTTTAACCGGATTACTATGTATCGGGCTACCTTTAGTCATTTATAAATCACCATCACACTTTACAAAAAGTTCTTCTGTATAACAATACAGAAATATATATATTTAAATATAATAAATTAGGTTCGCGCTGTATCCCGCACACAGCAGGGTGGGCAGAAGGAACCTTGTGGTAAGACACTCCGTTCCCCACTTTCCGCCGAGTTCAGGAGGCATTGCGTGTTGAGTGGCGGAATTTAACGCCGCGCTTTGCCTCCCTGTGAACCCACAACCAGTGGATTTTACAGTTACACTATGCGCCCCTGCGCCACGACGCCTCAATATATTTAAAATAAATATAAATGTGTATGTGACAATGACAACCCTAGAAGTTGCTCGCATCCTAATAATCCAATATAACGTGTATTGCATAAAAATATTGAAATTAAATATTAAATAGAAATAAAATGTGCAATATTTAATAATTTTATGAATTATCGAGAGAGACAACCCCGCTGGTGGCTCGCATCGATTTACTTTACATGAGTACAAAATTGTGTGTGTGACAGTGACAGAATCAACCCTACTAGTTGTTTGCACCACTATTTTTAAACTTTTCTAAAAAGTAACTAATTAGATAGCTTAAAAATATTAATTTCCAACAGAATATAAACAAATTCATATAACTAAAATATTATGCTCATCATTTCCATTATTAATCTTCATGATTTTAGTTATTTACTCGTATATATAAATCAGTTTCTTTTTATTCTGGCAGACAATAATTTCGACATGCCAGACCGGACTTTCCACTCGTTATCTACAACATGGCGCCTCATCACGAACGACTCGCCCACTGACGTCAAAGAGCTCATCCCGGAGTTATTTTATTTGCCCGAGCTGTTTTATAATAACGAAGGTAACCTCCAAGTTATTTTTATGTTAGCCTTTCGGATCTTTCTTGCATTCTTCTCGTTAATATATTGGAATAAATTTTATTATTTGTGAACCTTTGCCCCGTGTTGGACAAGCCATGTTTGCTTTACGCAGGTCTGGAGCTGGGCGTGCGTCAGTGCGGCGCGCGCGTGGACGACGTGGAGCTGCCGCGCTGGGCGCCCGACGCGCGCCTCTTCACGCTGCTGCACCGCCACGCGCTGGAGGCGCCGCACGTGACCGAGCGCCTGCCCGCCTGGGTCGACCTCGTGTTCGGCTACAAGCAGACCGGCCAGCCCGCCGTGGACGCGCTCAACGTGTTCCCCGCCTGCGTGAGTACCTGCACCGGGAGGCCGCCTCCCCGCCTGCTACGGCGACTGCCACTGACCGCTCCCCTCTGCGCGCAGACGTACTACGGCTTCGACCCGCAGCAGCTGGAGGACGAGCTGGACCGCACGGCGGCCGCGGCCATGGTGCGCACGTACGGCCAGGCGCCGCGCCAGCTGCTGCGCGCGCCGCACCCGCAGCGCGCCACCGAGCTGCAGCCGCGCCGCGCGCGCTCGCCGCCGCCGCCCTGCGCCGCCGTGCGCGGCGCGCGCTGGGGCCGCTACGCCGGCTCGCCCGAGTGCGCCGCGCCCGCGCCCGTGGCGCGCCGCTGCGTGGCGGGCGCGGCGCGCGTGCAGGCGCTGGCGCACCCGCGCGCCGCCGCCGCCGTCGCGCGCCACTCGCTGCTGCTGGCGGTGCGCGAGGGCGGCGAGGGCGCGGCGCTGTGCGCCGTGTGGTGGGGGCAGGCGGACGGCGCCGTGCGCGCGGGCGCGGGCGGCGCGCTGCTGTGGGCGGCGGCGGGCGAGCGCGTGTCGGCGGCGGGCGCGTGGGCGGGCGCGGGCGGCTGGGGCGCCACGGGCGCGCTGGGCTTCTCGTCGGGGCGGCTGGTGGCGCTGCGGGCGGGCGCGCGCGTCACGGCGCACGCGCTGCACGCGCACTCGGCGGCCGTGGCCGACGTGGTGCTGTGTCCGCGCGCCAGCCTGCTCGTGTCCGCTAGTGTCGATGGCGTCATCGTGCTTTGGGATATCAATGAGTGAGTACTGCGTTTCTACGTAACTAGAAATTTATATGTAGAAACGCAATTACATATAAAACATATTATAACGAGTAAATGAAAATAAAAAAAATATTATCGTTTCTGCCAATTTGGAATAAATCCACAATTATCCTATTTACAGTCAGACGCCTAATATAACAAGGTCTCAATAATTGGATATACAAACAAAAAAATAATATAAATATATATTACAGTTTATCGTACATCCGAACGCTGCCAAATCGAGACATGTTACCAGTGCAGTGCGTGGCGGTCAGCGAGACGCTCAGTGACGTCGCCTCCGTGCACGAGCCACGCGTCACACGTGACGTCACCGTTAATGACGTCGCCGCTGACGTCGACGAGACCGGAGACGACGACGTGAAAGAGTACGAGCGCGACGCGTACAATTGCAAGTCGCTGATCCGCGTACACACTGTGAACGGCAGGTTCGTAGCCAGCGTGCGCGTGGGCGGCGCCGTGACGCGCGTGGCGTACTCGGCGGCGGCGGAGGGCGTGGCGGCCAACTGCGTGGCGGCGGCGCTGGCGGGCGGCGGCGTGCGCCTCTACGCCGCCTGGGACCTGCGCCCCGTGGCCGCGCTGCCGCCGCCCGGCGCGCTGCCGGTGCCGCTTGTCGAGTGAGTTCGTAGATCTTACTGCCATTCACTTCACTTTCACTCGCTTCAAATAAATATCTAAAATATAATTACCCGTATTCCAGCATAACCTACAGCTCGGACTCGCAGCTCCTCTTCGGGTGTTACGCGGATGGCACGCTCGTTGCGTGGGAGAGCCTCGAGCCGGGCACTCGTGCTGCACCCGTACGATTAGTACCTGCTTCGTCACTACTTTAGATACCTCTACTGTTAGGAAGTAGGTTCAAATTTTGTGTAAAATTCATAATTCATATGTATAGTCCGCAAAGCATAGCGTAGCTTTGCATTTGTGTGAGTGATCACCAAAAGTAGAGCCTGAAAAATACTTTTAAAAAATTAAATTATTATTAGTCATAATTTTTTTGTAAACATTATATAATTTATCAATTCTTCTGCACCTGCATACTCATCATTTTGAATGTTGTCTGTCGTCTGTTGTGTTAGTTTTGTTGTTCTTCTTTTACTTCTTGGTCACATTCATGTTTCTATTGATTGATTGAACAGTGAATTTTATTAATTGTAAGATGATCGTTCGAACTTTTTCTTTTTATGACTTGACGTAACTAACTAACCATAACCAAAAGTAGACAAAAGACAAAAGCAATATTAACCGGATTAAACCAACAATTGGGATGTCCGCGCTTTAAGCCGTTGTCACGCCTACATTATCTGTGCCAAATGCCAAGCTCACACAAATGCAAAGCTCAGTTTCCATAAATATGTAAAACTGTGGTTAAATTGTAAAAATTGTCTCATGAGATTAGTGGCAACTTTAGAATTACTATAGAAACCCAAAGTTAGATTACATATTGAAATATAATATAATGTGATGTGTACAAATTCAATTTGGAGGTATATTTTTTAAATATTGTAATTGCTGTAGTCTGTTAATAGAATCAATAAGTATACATACAATTCGATAGATGCGATATATTTCTACTGTACAAGAAAAAAGACAATGACTACTTAAATTTATAAAATTCACTCTAATCTATAAATATTTTTATACACATTTATCCTTATGTATATTAAAATATTTTAAATTATTGTTACAATAAACAATAATTTAAAATATTTTAATATACATATTTACTAATAGAATAAGGAAAATTAATGTAATTCAATGCAATAAATTACGTTATTAAGATAATATGACATCTTATAGGTAGTATTGTATACTGTAGAAATGCTTGACTCTGATTTACTGAGATATACCAGTTGTAAGTGTTGCCAAACTATAGTAATATGTAAGAATTTTAATAAAATAAGATTCAAAATTATATAAAGATTTAACACAATGAAGACCATTATCCGGCCTTAGATTATGTAGTAGCATTTGATTGAAATCATTAAAAAAAAAATAGAAATAATATTATTAAATACTTAAAAAAAATATACACGTATATATGATAAAATGTAGAGCCTTAAATATACTACAAAAAATATATATATATACACGTATTTATGATAAAATTGTGTTTCCACGATTTAAGTCCAGTTATTCATCTATTTGATTGTTTTTGATTGTTTATATTAGTTCTTTGGTCTTGTGAATCGGGTTTCTACCGCATGTAGAATAAAATTCTCTAGATTTTTTTTTAATATATGTAACCTGGTGCTGTGATATTACCTTGGATGCAAATAAATAATTGTAAAGAAACAATAATATACCAAAAGCTGATGCATGACTGGTATTATTATGTAATCAGTGTTTAAAACCAAATAATATTTGAAATGTAACTTGTAACTTAATGGTGTCGAAAGCTTGCCTTTGTATTTATTAGATTATTATATGTGAATAAAAGTATAGCTCATTTGTATCAAATAAGATTTTTAGATATCCCAATACTATTATTAATGATGATTTTTTTTTATGAATTTATAATATTTTGTCATTTTAATGTTCACATTAAGTCTTCCAATGTTAAAAGTGTTATTTTTGCTGTTATAATTTATATGTAAATGTTTACTGCCACAATCACAATGCTATAATATTTAAATATTTATTGAATATTACTACACTATGGTTGTAGGTTCGATTCCTTTCATTTCCTCATTCGGTAGATAAAGTGTCTCTGCTCTAATTCGTGCAGAAAGCGGCGAGCGAAGTGTCTTAACGCTACGTTCTCCTTGCGTAGCCTGCTATATGTGGGACAAAGCATGGGGCTAAAAAAATATATCTCTTTTTCAACACACGTTTGTATGTGTCGTAAAACAAATCTATAAAGCCATCCCTGCTATAATTTTTTACTAGATTTAACTTAAATTACTATGAAAATATATTATGTAAATAGAAAGTAAGTATATTTTATGAATTTTATATGAGGCATTATGATAAGAAATAAAAGCGTGTGTGCTATAAGAAAAAAAATAATTTTAACATAAATTTTGTTAAATTATTAATGAATATAAAGAAACCTATAGTATTCGTATATAAAGAGTTACAAAGAAACTATTTTCTAAATACAAATGGAGATAATATATATACTACATAAAGAAACTATTTTCTAAATACAAGTGGTGATTATACATATCTGTTAATTTTATGGCTGCGGACGATGATCTGTTGATTGCTTATTGTTAATGATGAAATAAATATATTTTACTTCAAACTATGTTTTATTATAATATATTTATGTAATTGAGCCCATCAAGTCGCAGCATCTGGCTGTTAACTGAAACTGTGGTTGTGCTGTTTCCCTCTGAAGGGATTAACAATTTTCTATTTCTCGCTCTGCTAACAATATAAAAACCCTATACTGAGAGGTGCCACTCAATACGCAATATCTCGAAAATGGAGTGGAAATTGGAAACCTAGTATCTTAACACTATACCCTATTCACGGAGCCGTGACACAAAAGTTAAACAAATAAAAAAAAAGTTATTTTATAAGAAAGGTAAAATAAAAGCAAAACGTATTTCACGTTTTGCTTTTATTTTACCTTTCTTTTTTGAACGTCGTCGATTGAATTCATTAATTTGTACTCCAAGTAATCCTTTTTTTAAATATTTATTTTAAATTATTAATTTAAAAAGATTACTTGCGTCGTAAGTGGAAAATGTCGGACTATACAAGTGATGGCTATGGGTTCGAAGTTCGAACCCTTTATTAATTTCATGTACCTGTTTAGCGTAGATTTGATACTTTCCACCCTGGATCCAGCCGCAGTGACGCAGTGGCTCAAGCGTCTACTATAAAGGTGAGGATTGGGGGTTAGATTCCTACTCAGGAGACAAAGCGCAGCGCGACACTAGGTTCCTTCTTTGTACAAAAGATTATTTTATCCAAATAAATTATTTTGTCTATTTTATAAAAAAAATATATATTTAAACTATAAATACAATCGTAGTTACCTTAGAACAGGATCACTTTGGTACTTTGGACGGAACTTTGGCACCACCGACTCCGCGGAGAAGGCTGTATTCGACCTTGCTATGGCGAATTGATTGTCCCAACCTTATCCTAATCCTAACACTGTAGTGCCACAGCCAGAACAGTAGCAAGTCACAGCCTTGGTTTGATACGTTTTGCAAACTTGCTGCCTTAATCAAACGCGAGTCATATCAAATCTGGGCCCCAAAGCATTGGACACAAAGAGGAAACATAACCGATCCTCTAGGTATTTTTAATTGGCATATTGTCAGAGCAAGATCCGAGCATATCGTCAAAATCGTTGAGAAGCTTGAGCTCTACCCGTCTGGAACTTATCAGTTTTGAGCCCACTCAAAAGCAATACTTGGCAACTTTAGCCAGAGTTCTCTTCTACCATTACGTTGGAAAGAGAAGACCAATCTTCTGGGATGACCGAAGAAAAACGCCGCCGACTATCCTGCGAAGCAGAGCTCAATGAATGAAGGTAAATTTAGCCAAAAAGCTGTTAGACGAGCTTTGCCTTCTTTGGACTTCTGCAAGTCGAGCGGGCCAGATGGCATCTCTTCTCTAGAGCTCTGTTCATGTACTCCTGAACTAATGTATTTGTTTCGGCACTCTCACTCAGTCAGTGTAGTTCCAGACTCATGAAAGAGCGCTCTTATCCACCCGTTCTCAAAAAAGGTGTTTCGATCTATCTAACTACAGACCTGCTATCACCTTCCGGCTCTCAAAAATGATGTAGAGCATTAAATAATATGCCAGCAATAGCCAGCTCTTGTTTTATCTGGAGGATCACCGATTGATTAATGACGTCAATATGACTTCTCTCTCTCTCTCTCTTTCTCAACTTTGCGCATTAACCACTAAGAAAAAATAATTTGTCGTGTCACCAATTAACTTGAAACTCTGGGTCATCGGCAGAGCGAGATAATAGTTCACGCCAAAATATCCGATTGGTCCTGGTATAGGGCCCATCATTTGGTGTAGGTACTATTCTCATCTGTGGGCTGGTGCACTCCAATATTAGCTTGACCCATTTGGTCGCATACAAAGTAGAGCCGTTCGAAAAGTCGGTCGCAATAATCTTTGATAGACTTGGTACTTTTGCCAATTGTGTAGAGACATATCCTCGCTGTACGTTCTCTACCGCATTTATCATAGGGAGTGTTCTGTTGAACTGTATAACGGTATCTTCAAACCACATCAAACGCCGGCAACGCACTTGTAGATCCTCTGGTGTTACACGAGGTCGTAGGTGGTGGTGATCACTTACCGTCAGGCGCCCGTACGCTCGATAGCTTTTATTTTGCTGGAAATATTTAGAATCCATAGTAGTTAGTACTATTTTCTTATTTTTTTACTTATTTTAGTTTGTTGAAAATTATTTATCTGTGCATTTCTAAATTGCATTGTAATAAATAACTATAATAATTGACATTGACAACAAAACACTTGCAAATGGCGTCTTTCTATGATTTCATCAAATATTGGTAAAAACGTAGGATTTTGGAAGCGCAGTTTAGAATTCCTTTCGTTTGTAACTATTTCTTATCCATCGTGCGTAGTAAAAAACTAAATCACTCACTTTGTATTGATTTGAATTGAAAAATGGGATCCAAGAAACATAAAAAGGAATCTAAAAAGAGGAAGCATAAGAGTAGGTCACGATCTCCCATTGATGGGCAGGAACGTGAAAGAAAAAGGCATAAGAAACACAAAGAACGCAAGAAGGACCGTTCCCCTGATGGTTAGTAGATGTTTATAAGTATTTTTTATGACGCTATGTACTAAAAATTATCTTATGTTATAATTTAATTTATATGTTATAACCTTCAACATCACGCGGCGTTTCTGTTTCATATATATAAAATAATAGACACAAAATGTAATAACATGAAGGTAATTTTTAGTACTAGCGTGTTTTAAAGTTGGCGTAATAATGGCATATTTTGCTCATTATTTCAGAGTGGTGGCATTCGAGATAAACTGCTTTCCGAGTGCAGCATCAGTGAGGTAGGTATGCCACCGATACATCATCGAGGAGCGTAGAATCTCAATGGACATTTTGTCATACCCAACCATTTTGCAAATTTTCCTGGCATACTGGTGCCCAAGCATTATTATATATAAAAAAAAAATTAAAATCATTACAGTTATGCATATGTGTTTAAGCTTTTTGTCTCAGGCAATTAGAGAAACATTAAGTGGGTTCAGCCACAATACAAGTTATGAATGATTTATAACATAATCAGAAATTTGAGAGTGAGTCTATGTATATCGCCTCATCCAAAGAATAATGTCCTATGTGCAAAGACACTTCTTTGCTAATAGGAACCTTATTCTTTGCCCTGTTTGAATGATCTGAATAGTGATGAAGGATTTTTTAGATAAGTAAAAAACAAAGCAGTGTCTTGCTTGATCAAGTCTTAGTTTTAATAACTTTAAATTAATAGAATATAATGTAATAACTCAATGATACTGGATACTAATTCTTGAAAGATAGAATGGAATAATTTGTCACAAGGTCTTTTCTGCTTACCTACAATATAAGTTACATTAGATTGTTAAATTTAAAATATCAATTAGGCCAATCCAGTCAGCTTGTATGTATAAATTGTACATAAATGTTACACAGCAATATTATTAATGTATAATTTTTGCATGTTGTTTTAAATGTGATGTGAATTTAACAATAGAAATATAAATATAAAAATATTCCACATTTTGAAATTTATTGAATTTGTGTGTCTAATTAAAAAAAGATACATTTTGTGTAAAATAGCTAAATTTGGTAATACCAAATTAATAACTAGTTAATAATATTTTTGCTAATTAATTTTAGGAATACATCACTCAATATAAAAAATTGTATTTATTTTCTATAGATAATTCACAACACTACTTCTTTCAAAATCTTATATGTTTTAGAAGACAAATGTCCCAAAAAAATCATATTTATAACAAAATTCATTGTCATCTTTTATCAGGGTATGCAGAAGGAGCCTATTGTTTAGACAGTTCCATTCCTCATACTGCAAAATTGTATTTTGAGTAGAGAAATTGAACACCAAGGTTTCTCCCATTGCCAGAGCAAGAGAATGACATCAATTTATTGTGGAAATGGAACTCACAACCATTATGCTTGAAGTCTGTTCATTCTCTTTAATTTCTATACATAAGATCTCTGTCAAACTATTTTCTTATGAAAGCAAAGTTTTTATAAATAAAATAATAATATCATATACATATTAGATAATTGTTGTTATAGTGGAAGAAGTGCCAGTGGACTCGCATTTGAAGGACAATGGGGTACTTTCCCGCAGTCGCAGCAGCAGTGTCAGTATACAAGAGACACGAAAATCAAGGGAGAGGAGGTCATATGAAGAGGAGAATGGGTAGTTATTTTAGCTTTACATATATTAATATGGTTTTTTTTATATTTATATGTGAAACCAAAACTTTGTCCCCCTTTTTACGACGACGAAAATTGTGCTAATGGAATAATATAAAATTTGCCACAGTTATAGTTTATATACTGAGAGAGCCGTACAGAATGCTAATAGTTTTAATAATAAATTAAATTATTAAATTGGTTGTCTATAATCAGTTACAGATGTTAATTTAAGATATAACATCATAAGAAAACATTGATGAAAAATTTTATGAATTAAATGGAATTATCTCTAATTTATCATTATTTTGTATAATGAAGAGAAAGTTAACTGAAGACTAAATTTTTTTTCGATAAATTAACATGGTTAGCACAATTGTAGCCACTAGTACAAAGGAATTTGTATAAAGTGAATTACACATATAGAAAAGCATGTTGTAAGCTTTGTATAGCAAAGCATACTTTCTAGGAAAGATGCAATATTTGTTTGGTTGAACACACTTATATAAGGGACTATTGTTATGAATTCAAAAAAAAAAGTGTGTTAGATAGTGGAGTGTCCATCCATCTATAGAAGAAGACTATGCAATGATTTTACCTGATAATATTATTTTGTCAACTATAGCAATTATAGCTTATTAAAATGTTTATATTGTTTATACTTAACTTACTTAATAACAATATTTTAAAGTTTTTTTTAATGTTATTTATTGTGTGTTTTCTAGGAGTCAAGACAGAAGTCAAGAGTCGGAACGTGATCCTTCCCCAGTGGCTGCTTCCAGCTCAGCTCAAGAGAGCCTCTCCATTGAAGAAACCAACAAATTAAGAGCGAAACTTGGATTAAAACCTCTCCAAGTGGCTGAGAAACCTGCAGGTAAGGAAATTCACCTGTGTAATCAAGTATACAACAAAAAAACACCTTCATACTTTTTCTCGCATACTGTTTTTTGAATGGCAATTACATCATATCTTCACTACTTAATATGTAATGTCTCGAAGACTGAGCGATGGGTAACAGAGTGTCTCAACACTAGGTTCCCTCTACCTACCCTTCTATATAAAGAAAATGATATACTTTATAATATTTTGACAATCGATGACTACGATTTTGACGATATAATAAAATGGGGTTCACAACTATCATTTTCCCATAATTTATAAGAACTTCAATAAAACATTTAATTTCATAATAATGTTTTTATATATAGAGGATGGTAAAATCAAAGACGATTTGGGCGAGTTCTACCACGTTCCAGCGGCAAGTCTCACCAAAAAACGCGCTGCTGACAAAATAAGAGAACGCCTTGCGACAAGAAAAGAGAAACGACAACTGGAAACAAAGTAACTACATAGTAACAATTATAGTGATTAGACATTGGGCACCTTGCTGTGGATTCTCAGTCAGGAGAATTAATTATTTTCATTTCCTCGCTTTGCTAACAAAGCAAAATGTTGAGTGCCTCCACTCAACATGCAGCTCTAAAATATTGGATGGAGGTGGAATGGAGTGTCTTAACTTTAACTCTCTACATGCCTACTTGGCTTGCTATTTGTGGGATACAGAGTCAATAAAATATATATATTGTAGAGACTACTGCTTAAAAATAGCAAATAGTATTGTAATTAACAATCCAAAATAGCAAGTCTATTCATTTTGGCATGAGACAAGTGAGTCTGGTTGTGGATTTGATCCCCACTCGAAAATGAAATATATATTTAAATTTATATTTCCATTTCTTGCCCGGTGTTGAGGCAAAGCGCGGCGTTGAATTCCGCCTAACAGGCAATGCCTCAAGAGTTCGGCGGAAAGTGGGGAACGGAGTGACTTAACACTAGGTTCCCTCTGCCTACCCTGCTGTGCAGGATACAGAATAAAGCTGATTTACTGTACAAAATTTAAACAAGGAAAGTTTCTAAAATTTTCATGTGACTTTTTAATTTCTATTAATTTGGTCTAGGTTTACTCTCGTTTTAAAATATGAACAATTTAATATAACAAAAACAAAATATGTAATCAGAAAACAACTTTACACTTTACAAAACAAGAATTTTAATAAAAACAAAAAAGTAACAATGGTAAATGCTAAATGTCCACAGTACCTGTGACTATGATTTATTATAATAGTCTATTTTTATAGTATTAATGTGCGTGTCAAATTTGAGAACAACTTATATATTTGATGAATATTTTTAGTTAAGGCCATCATAGTGGAACAGACAGAGTTCTACGTCCACTTGGTAGTATGAAATATTTTTATTTCTCTTCTAAATCTTTTTATTTCTTTTTCTTCATATTGTTAATTTTAAGTTCGATCCCTCAAAACTAGCAATGCCTAGAATTAGGGCGAAGAGTGCCTACCCTGCTATATACAATACGTACGGTCGACAAGTCGCGGCTGCCCAGAAATCAGCCATAATTATAAATTATTTTTTACTAGATTGCAAACAACACTCTTAGCAGATGAGTCTGATGATGAAGATGCAATCGCATGGGTCAAGAAGTCACGAGAGATTGAAAAACAAAAGCAAGAGGCTGCTAAGCGAGTAAGGCTCAACATTTTACTTTTATCTTTATTTCATTATAATTTATCTATAATAATAAATTCAAAATGCATTTAATTTTCAATGTTTTCTTTGTGAATGAAAGAATGTTCTTTTTCTCTGTGATGATAGTTAGATACAGATGAAGCTTATATTAACTAATATCATATAGCTAAAGAGTTTTATTGAACATGCAAATATTAGGAACTACTGCTTGGAATTCCAAATTCTATTTAAGTTCAAAATATTCTTTATTTAAATAGACTATTGTAAGATTTTTGAATGTCAAATGAACATAAAAAAAAAGCTACCATCGGCTCGGAAGGCAGTTCTGCTGAGGAAGAGTCTAAGAAACTAGAAAGTTGCTCTTTGCAATGTCAATAGAAAATTAAAATTAAATTAAATTAGCTTCACGCTTTATCCCGCACACAGCAGAGTAGGCAGAG
>DWAL01000189.1:0-13301 GCA_018230405.1 Heliconius hortense
ATTTCTTCGCTCTGGTGTCGAGGCAAAGCGTGGCGTTGAGTTCTGCCATTCAACATACACGCAAATTCGGCAGAAAGTGGGGAACAGAGTGTCTTACACTAGGTTCCTTCTGCCTACCCTGCTGTGTGCGGGATACAGCGTGAGCTGATTTATTATTTTATTACATTTTTATTCGAGTGTTTGTGACGGTTAACTATTGGTCAACCGTACCTCTAAGTATTTTTTTTTAATGTAAATAAACAATAATAAAACAAAAACCAATTTAACTCAATGTAAGTAAAACTATCGTAGATAATTTTTTATTCAGTTCCAAGCTTCAATTTATTTCTTTTAAAATAATTTTTCAATATATAGTTTCCCTTAAAATTCGACAAATGTTCTAATTTACGAGTAGGAACCAATTTTACAACTTGAGGCAGTGAGTGTACTCGAAACTTTCAATAATAAATATGTAAAGACATTTAAATGCCTTGTTCCAGAGTTACCCATCCATAAGTCCAACGATAAACAGCTTTATTTATTGTAATTTCTATCAATTTTCAGTGGCAGCAGACTGAAGACTTTTCTCGGAAGAAAGAAATTCGAGCGCATATGTATAGACTGAGGGAGGAGCGTTTGCGCAACCTTTATTCACCAGAACCTGGAGTCGAAACTAAAGGTAAGTTCTTGGTCGAGAAATGAACTAAACTGTTGTGCTAATTACATCATGTATTTATTGAAAAAGTTCTGTAAATATTTAAAACGTAATATAACAAAGAAATAAACAACGGGAAAGGCAAAAAACGAAAGTATAATTAGTACGTATTTCAGTATTTGTAAATATGAAAATAAATTACAATGTAGTATTCATAATCGTGCGTTATATTGGCCCCTCCCTGCAGGTTGTGAATTCTCATCCACGCAAGGTCATGTGAAGTCATTCGCTGACCAGAGCTTCCAATCCATGAAGAGCAAGGAAGTTCGAGACGCGGGCTCCCCGCCCAAGGAGTTCACTTACAGAGGCCAAGGTTCTTAAAGTCACCTGCCATCGATTACTCTAACCGAACTAATACCATTAACCAGTAACGCATTTAACTCATTATTTGCTGTTTTTCTAATTTTTTAAACTATTTTCAGATCTCAAGGAGCTTTCTAATGCTGGATGGAACGTCGAAACTGAGAACAGAACAACTGATGATGGCCATACGCAGGTTAAGTCAGTTCATGCTAACATTGAAGGTCGCTACGATGTTGACGGCGGTCATGGTCAATTTGCAGCCGTCGATCACAATAAACAAGCTTTCACCGAGTATGACGATGGAAATACTAGTCTTAAACGTAACGAAAATATTTTTAATACTGCAGCGCATGAACAAGTTATACAAAAAACAAATGATGGTACTCGATTTTCGTCGACAAAGAGTTCGACTAGTTCTTCATCTAAATTCGAGCAAATTTCTACTAAACAAGAAAATGTGCCATATAGTGTGACTGGTGAAAGTGACCTTCCTTTGCGGAAAACATTTAATAACAATCAATATGATAGTAACCGTAACGAAAATATAACGGCGAATAAATGTGCAAGGACAACTGATTCCGAACAAACTTTGAGGACAGATTTTGATCACGGTGAATTAGTATCTAGGAAGATTGAATATCCCGACGAGAACACGAAAGTTATTGTAGAGACTAGGTGCCTTCCTGATGGTACTCGAGTTACAAGCACTAGAAGAGAGTTTCGTGCTCCTACTGTCCAAACAAGTCATTCTGAACATTCAGAACACTCTTACCAATCGAGATCACAAAATAATTTTTCTACTCATTCTTCATCTGAGAAACGTTCACATGTAAATGAATCGTCTTCAAAAATCGTTCGTAATCGTTATGATGACAATATAGTAGATTCTCAAAAAAATATTGATGATTTTGATTTTCAGAGAGTCAAAGAAACTAACACTGAGAATAATGAAAATGATAACTATGTTGACAATAACAAATATTCCTCAAAACAAATATATGAAAGTAATTTGAAATCGGAAGATACCCACCATGTATCGCATAATGATGATAATGTTCAACACAAAAATTATGAAGTGACAAAGTCTGTACATGATATAAATGAAAATAAATATAAATCTACTCAAAACAATAATAAAGATCAAAAACGTAATGCTCACAAAACGCAAATACATAATGTTCAAGATGACGAAGATCGTTCCTATAATATTAACAAAAGTAATCTTTCTATGAAGGATACTGAGGATCAAACACACAATGTGATTCGTGAAGATGTCGTTATTGAATCAAAAACCAACCAATACCAGTCGACTTATCAAACTGATTTTTCTCAGAGGAAAATAAGCAATGATTGGAGTCCTGCACAGCAAGCATGGGCTAGCACCCTTCGTTCAGATACAGCAACTAGACCTTTCACAAGGGCCTCATCTCCTGGAAGTAAAACTTTCAAGTCAAGTAATTCATCCTTAAGAAGCAGTGTAAGTCCGGATAAAACTAATAGAAAGCCTTCTAGTCGTGGCGGTAGCCCAAGCAAAATAGATAGCACTTCTCCAACTCGTACCATTTCTGAAAAAAATTCTAGTACACACTCTTCGTCTACAATAATAGAAACGACGAAAAAATCGCGACCAGCAAGCCCCGGAAAAACTTTACCACACGACCGTCAACCAAGAACAAGTATAAGTCCGGAAAAAATATCTCATACTATTAAGAAATCAAGTCCAAGTCCAAATAGATCAAGCTATAATACAACACCATACAACTATGATATGTCCAATTTGCCTTCTAAACTTAAAGATAAATCAATTTCACCAGAAAGATTAAATCCTCTTTTAAAGCCCAAGGAAAAATCAAATTCACCTCAAAGATTACATTTAAATCCTGACAAAGAAGAACCCATTAATTCTTCCCCAAAAAGGCATCCTGGCTTTGAGTGCCCGAAACAAGAACATCAATCTAACGACGAGTTGCCTCTAAAACATCATGATTCTGACTATGCGTATGAAAATCCAAAACTCGTTAACAAAGTACAAAGGAAACCAAGCCTAAGTCCTGAGCGCAAAAATAGAGATCAGAAACCGTCTTCCCCAACGAGAAGTGCTACAGAACCAATAAAAAGGCAAGTTCAAGAGTCATCACCTATACCTTCACCATATGAAACGAAAGCCACCCTTGCAAGTCAGCCTGGCTATATGAGACCTACTGCATCAAGTAAACCTAAGTCTACAACCGAAGAGTTACCAAATGAGTTGAATAAACCTAAGACTTTTACTGAAGAGTTACCGTCAGAGAATATTAATATACCAGTTGAGAGCTTTACTAAAATTACGGAACCTCGAGACCGTCAAATTGTACATAAAATTAAAGAAGACCATTATAAATGTATTGATGAGGAAACAAAAATGTTCTCCCTAACAGACATTCATCATAATAAATTAACAGAAACTGAAAGAACTCATAATAAATATCCCAAAAATCGTCCGTCTAGCCCTGACAAACCTTCAATTTTTTCAACTAAAAATAGTCCTAATAGGGAAATATCAAACAAAAATAAACCATCAAAATTGATTGAAAATATTCCAGGATCTCGCGTATCCCCAACAAGAAATATATCCTCAACCAATCATGCAACAGATACAAGGATTCCTTCTTCTTCAATGATTTCAAAAGATGTATTAAGATCACAGAAAAGCCCCTCACCGACGATACAAAGACCATCTTCGACTGAACCTCGTAACGAATTTCGTAAGTCTTCATCTCCTACAAGAGAGGCCTCAAAAAGAAATAAAGAAACTCTTGAAGACACATCTGCCTTCATTTCCAAAGAAGAAAGTAATACTGTACCTGATAATACCCCTCTTCGTAAACGTACCCCATCACCAATAAAGAGCATAAAAAATCCTAACAATAAACAAATAATTTCAGAAAATAGTGTCACTTTAAATTCATCGAAAACTATAGAAAGAACTGATAATATAAAAGAAGAATCCAGTAATATCACAATGAATAATGATAAACAATCAAGAAAAAGTGATTTTCCTAAGAGGGAGACTTCACCGCTTAATGCAAAATCCATTAACAGTATAAAAGATAATATACACTTTACAGATACAATGATACATCAGTATACTGACAAAAAGGATACACAAATAGATAGATCCCCTAATGATTGTAGTCAACAACCTTTAAATAAATCTCCCGGAAATAGCGTGTCTCCAACTGAATCAGTTGTTCGTGAAACTAAATTTAAACAGATGTCTGATTTTATTGATACAGAAAAAAATTATGAAGAAATTAATAAGCGCACTTTAAAAGATCGGCCTAGACAATTACTTACACCTTCTACAAGTCCAACACGGAAACCTAAATACACTGAAAATACAATATCTTCAGGGCAAAGTTCTCCAACAACATCTGTAAGTGGATTTGAATATTTCTCTGCCTGTAAAGACAAAAAAGTTGTTACTGACTTAGATGAAAAAGAATCATACACAGAAGACATAGAAAGCACCAATAATGAAAGAGTTAAGCAAGTAAATAATAAAATTTCAATCAAAAATCCTTGTAGATCGCCATCACCAGAAAAACGTCCAACAAAGGAAACTCTTCCAAGAAAAAGTTCATTAAAGAAAACTTCTAATACCCAGCTGTCCCCTACAGAAAAACCACCTTCTAGTTTTCTTATTTCCCCTAATGTAGAAACAAAAGAATTTACCGATCATAAGGTCACTATCCAAGATCATCCTATAAAAGAGACCGAAAAACCCATAAAATCAAAGCCTCCGTTTGAGAGACGTGAAACTTATGAAGAAAGATGCCGCAAAATTCTTGGTATGATTGGAACAGACACAATGGAATCGGAAGATACAATAGATTACACAATAAAGAAGTCCAATATACCGACAAGTGAATGCAGTTCACCAAGTGTATCGCCTTGTCGTAGTCCCTCTCCCAATGAAAAGGCATCCAATAATCATATTAAACAAGAAAATATAGATAAAAAATATAAAGATGATTTTAAAAATACATCTAACAACCGCAACGTCAGTAAAATTCCAACAAGGGAACCGTCACCTACTAAGCCCCACGATTCTGTTGAACATAAACTGGAATTACATACAACTGCATTGAAAAATACATCTTTAGTCACATCAAACATAAAAAAAGAAGATATAGACAAATCTCATGAGGAATCTATACATATCTACAAGATTATCGATAAAATTGATGAAGCTGATAAACCTACTGAAAAGCCTAAACTTAATAGTGTAAAAGAATCAGTAAAAATGATTCCGGACAAACATCTAAACAGTCCAAGAGATCAAGTAAAAGTAATTAATACAAAAAATTCTGAGGTTAATCCTAAAATTATTCCGTCAACGGAGCATGATGTACAGCATGCCACTGAAAGCATAATAGAGGACAACATTAATGAAAATACTGATGATCAAATATCATGTGATAAAACTTTATTGTCTCAACAACATAAAACTTCGGTAATACCAAAGGAAATCAATAATTCGAATAAAAACAGTAAAATATCGACTTTAACTGACGAATTTATTGTATCAGAAAAAGAAAAAGAAGTACTGAATAGGGTTCAAAAATCTTTACGAAAGCTTTCACCTGATCGAAAAGAAAAATCTCCCATTCGTGAATATAGCCCTTCTAAGTCAGCTACTCTCCGTGATTTAGAAATAATTTCAAAAGCTGACGAAATTGAAGATGTTACAATAGAAGATGTGTCAGAAATATTTAAAACATCTAAAAGCATTATTAATGAAAATGTCAACTTAATAGTCAAACAAAAATATGATGGAAAGGTTAAAGAACAAAAAACTTTAAGTAAGCCTCCATCACGAAACGTTTCACCGACGAAAAAAAATCATAGCTCATCTCCAATACAGTCTAGAAGTATTTCCCCAAAAAAACCAATTTCGCCAACAGAACGACCTCAATCTCCATTAACGCCTAAAGTAAGTGGCATTAAGCCAAGAGAAACTTTGTCTTCTCATATTCGCAAGCCCTCACCAAGTACATCATTACACACAAAATTAGAACCTTCATATGTAGATAGTAAAAAGAACACTAGCGTTGCTACTAAGCAAACAAACCACTCGAAGCCTGTGCCCAATAAATTGCCATCATCTAAAACCATACAAGCAACTAATAATAAATCAATAGACCAAGAGTCAAAACGAATTGCCATAACAAAAACTAAAGATATAATTCGTAAAGATACTGAATCAAAAGTATCTCGAAGTATAAGTGATATTACAACAAAATCGAAAAAAACTTCCCCTCAAAGAATTAAATCGAAACCCGAAATTCAAGTAAATGATGTTACAACTGGGAAAGTAACCAAGCAGATCAATACTATTGCAAAAAATCAAAGGATTTCTCCAAATCAACCTCACACAAAATTACCAACAAGTAAACCAAAATCCGCTACTGCGCTTAATACATCAACAGATGATGATGACATAATAATTGATGTTCAACAAGCAAAATCTTCGCGTGAGAACTCGCCAGATCGCATTTGTCCAACCCCAGTGGGATTTTCGGAAGATGTAGGAACACCAAGATTTCCAGATGAAGTAAATGAACCAGACGATGAATATCAAAAAAGAACTCATCAAATCATACACGAAGCTGAAACTATTGTAGATGATATTGTGGAAATTGATGAAGATGACGAACTATTCGTGAGAAAAACAGATTTCAATGAATATGTAGAGGTAGATGAAAGCTTAAATAAAGTGTCTAAGACTACAAATAAATATGAAGCGACGTCACTTTTCAAAGATACTGAAAAAAAGGATCACTCTGACTTTTTGGATGAAAATCTAAAATCAGATGATTGCTTATTATCAGTTTCTGAAAAAGTTAATAAGTTTGCCAAGGGACCTACCAACACAGAAGTCAGAAAGAGCCCATCTCGAAATATTATCGAAGAGTTTGACAAGCATACGTCATATCAAGATGATTATACTAAACTAAGTGTGAATGATAAAGCTCACTTATTTATAGAAACAGCAGAAAATGTAAAAGCAACAAAATCTAAGCCTAAACAAAAAGTGGAGCGCCCTAGTTTTAACGATATAGATGAAACATTAAAAAGTGACGATTGCTTACTTAGTGTTTCTGACAAAGTCAATAAATTTGTAAAAACAGCTGAACAATTTTTAAATGAAACCCATGAAGTTGAAGAGAAAGAAAAGAAAATTATTGAGGAACATGAAAAGATCATGAAAAAAATTGTAGGAAATATTGATGATACTACAATAAAATCACGTGAAGAAAATTATGCTAGCAATAATAATACTTCTAGTAGGGGTACCGATAATGATGATAGGCGAAGCTCTTTAACAAAAGAAACTGTTTCATCTCATGCGAAAATCAAGGACCCGGTACACCCTAGTATTAAAACTACTGAAAAATCTGCAGTAAAAATAACAACGTTACGAAGTAGCGATACAGTGAAAAAAGCTAAAGCATTATTTGAAAACATTTCATCTACCACCCCACATAAAGTTGCCGATATATCTCACACAAAAGTCTCTAAATCAACAGGTACACCCAAAAAAATAGCAAAAAATAATCCCAAAAATATGAATTCCTTAGAAAATAATTCTCGGCCAATTAAAGAAACGGAAAAAATAAAAGTTTCTACTTTTAATACTAAAGAAGAAACTTACAATGAAACCGAACATACATCTTACTGTGACAAGGATCGAAACAGTCCAGCTCCTTTGAGACCAAATTCACCTGAAGTTATAAAATTAAAATCTTTATCGAATGATAAAATTGAGCATACTCACGATTTCTCCAATTCAAATTTGTCAATAACTGAAAAACCTCTTGATAAAATTCCGGGCTATCAGCGTCCCACAAAAACAAGTCAAAATAAGGAAGAAAGTAAAATTGTAGAAGAGACAGAAGTAAGAAGCAGAAGAGGAAGCGGTAAATTTGGTGTGGAGCTTCGTAGAACTAGTACAGAAAGATCAACTCCTACAAATGAGCGTCGCCGTAGTAGTGTTGAACACCATCAGCCCTGTATTGAAGATATATTTGACTTAGACCTCCTGGAACAAATGGTGAGTAGATATGTTTACATTTTGATAGTATTTAATACATTTTTATTGATTCCAAATTACAATAGTATATTTTTATAAAAAAACAAAAAAATTATAGATTCTCACTGTATCCCAAATGCACAAAGTAATGTAGGCAATGGGCATCTGGGAACCTAGTGTTAAGATACTCCGTTTCCATTAAAATACTTCCGTTTCCGTATATTGAGGAGCGTGAGAACGGTATATAAGTAAATTATAAAAATGGTACTGTGAATTTAAATTGTTTAATTTCCAGTTGGAAAAGGTCGTAGGCTACGAGCAGAGGCGAAGAATACGAGCTCAAATAAGAATCGCAAAGAAAAATGTGGAAAAAGAACAAATTAATTCATCAACTACCTTAAAAATAAAACAAAGTATAACTAAAGAAACCAAACTAAGATCACCAGACCGTCTTCATAAATCACCCGAACGAAAAATAAAAGTTACATTACAAAAAACTGTATCACCAAGTCGACAAATTAGTCAACATAAGGCTTTCTCCCCCGCACCAAACGCTACGCAAGTATCTTTATCATCAAAATCTCATGAATCAGAAAGAAAAGATAAGTCATCTCTAAATGAGTTTACGACAGAAAAGTCGGAAACAATTATCCACGAAAAATTACCAAGGCCAAAAAGTCCTTCCAAGCTATCTGTTAAATTAACAACTAAATCGAAAAGTCCAATGCGTACTGTAAGTCCTGATAAAAAAAGACCTACGTCTCCAACCAAATCATCGCCAGTGAAACCTAAATCGAATCGTTTCAATGAATATGCTTCTGCTTATATGAAAAAGGTGGGACTAAAGGATGAAGAAAAAACAACAGAGATATCAAAAGTTAAGAAGATTTCTAATGATGAGCAAAGAATTAAGAAAATGGAAAAACATACGTTAGAAGCTAATGCATCATCGATTTTATCCAAAAAGTCCTCTGAACGAACTGTGTCACATGACAATTTTGAAGTAAACACAACACAAATCAATGGAAAAAGATCACCATCGCCTGAGAATACTTTTAATAAAAAAATCTATGAATCTGATAAGACTCGCGTTTCTCAAAAGCGTACTTCTCCTGTCCGAAAAACGTATAGTCCCGAGAGGATAGCACATAGTCTAGAACATAACTTCCCCGCGGCACGTTCCCCAAGTCCTAAAAGACCCCAAGAATTAAAGCAAAAAGCAGACACGGACGGATCTAAAACACAAACAAAGGAAGTTATTATAACGACAACAATTGATATTGATAAGAAAATTCCTCAAAAACAAAAACAAGAGGAAAAACCATCTTGGGTGGTGAATAGAAATTTAAAAAAGACATCGGAGACTCGTACGTTTACAACAAAGAAAGTGGAACCCGAGAAACCAAAGTACCGAGCTGTGAGTCCTTCTAAGGTGATCTCTAAGCCTATCGATGTCATCACTTCGAGCTATGGCCCTGGACCCCTGGATGCTGACGGCAGGCCACTCTTTGGTATAAAAGCATTAAGAAACGGAGCTTCAAATTATCAAGGTATGTATTTTAATCTTAATCAATATGATGTCATTTTTTATTCATATTGTAAATATTTACACAGCTGAATAATTTACTCGGTAAAGTAGGTGAGTTGTATACTGCCTTAAGTAAATTATTTGTTAGAACGTCACATACAAATTTTATTTATAATCCAACTATACTATTTCATAGAAGTGACAAAAATGACAGTACGCACTTATAAGTGACTCGTAAACCGTAAACGATAACTATACTAGTTTATATAAACTGTTGGCTAACATTTTTATTGGTAATCGTAGTGAAAGGTACAGTCATTCGTCAAGAGTTCCACTCGCGGAACGGTGCTGAACCAGAGGGGACTGTGTCTATGACCGCCTACTCCACGGAACCTGAGGACTTGGAGAAATTGTTGCACAGTCAGGGTGAGAAACCGTCTAGGATTCACGGTCTTGCTGCCATCACAACGACGAAGAAGTTCGGCGGCGACACCGGCACTACGTTTAGCGAAGTTCATAACGTAAGCGCCTACTAATTTTATATAGCAAAAGTTTTAACGAACTTAAAAAAGAATCGAAATAATTTTTGTTCCATATGTATTTTAATTATCTATACATCTACTAGCTTTGTTTTTCAATTGTATATTTTTAATACTATAAACTATAATTGTCATTTCTACTGATCATAACAAATAAACGATTATATTATATATCAGGTGAAGAGTCTGGACGTTAGACTCTCTCTCCCTACCCTGCTTTGCGGGATAAAGCGTGAAGCTAAAAAATAATATATAAAGAAAACAGAAAAGTCTAAGTGAGAGAGGCACTTAGAGACAATGACTGTCTTTATTTAGATTAACGCTTTATTCCGCACATAGCAGTGATAAGACTCTCTGTTGACACAAGTTGACACATTACTTCGAGACTTTGTATGTTATTTGATGGAACTCAACGCCGCACTCTTGTTACCAGAGCGAGGAAATTAAAATAATTATTAATTCCCCGAGTACGATTCGAACTCTTAACCGTCACGTTTACAGTTGCACGCTGTGCTGCGCCACGAAAGCCTCTTGTTTATTAATGATGTGTAAAATAATGTATTCCATTCACAAAATACAGAAAGAAGAACGTGCAGTTCTGGACCAGTTCACACATAGCGATCGCCGTGTGACAGACAGTAGGGTCACCACGAGCAATTTTGAAACATCCGACGACTTCATTCAAAATGAGAAATTAGTTAATGTAAATAACGTTATATATGTACAAGACAAGAGCGCAGAAACAGAAACACATGAAAGCAGTGCTCTAAAACAAATGAAATCTGACAAGGAATCTATTAAGCAAACTGCCAAAATTCTCAGTGAAAAGGACAAAAAAGTTGGAATGGATAAAAGGGACAGAGAAAAATTTGATAAAAGAGAAGACAAGAAGACAGTGCGACAGAGTTCGGTGAAATCGCTTACTGAAAAATACATCAAAAGTGCAAGTAAGTTATTTTTTTTTCTTCTCGCTTTCTCCCATATACAGCAAGTTAGGCAGAGGACCCTTGTGTTAAAACACTCTGTTCTCCACATACTGCCAAATTTTCGAGAAATTGACGAGGAAATGAATCTGATTCATTTTCGAGTGGGAATCGAACTCACAACCTTCGCGTTACAGTAAGACACACACTGCGCAACGGCCTCAAACATGTAATATATATCTATACGTATAATATATATTACATGTTTGAGGTGCATGATATGGTGCGCGCAAAGCGTGACGATATAATAATACTTACAGATAATGTATTTATGATATTATCTGTATGGTATCAGGTTCAATTCCTGCTCAGTATGTCTGACATATCTGTGATTTTCCATATTACTGTAATATAATTATCGACGTCATAACACACTCATTGGACACGTATTCGGTACGCGCGATGCATCTAAACAAGTTCCTCACATTTTCACCCAGTTGCTCACTTATATGGACGTTGGAGGTAGAAAATGATTCAGTCTTGAACTAATGTGGCGTGAATCGTTAACTTATAATATTGTGAAAAAAATTATAAAAACAAACGTAAAAAATCAAAAATTTAAATAATTTAAACTTGCGCGGCGAGCTGGACCATTATACATTATACGGGTAGTTCATAGAATGGATTAGAATATTGGACACGAAAAATACAAATATAATAAAAATTAATATATTTTTAATCTAAGTTAAATAAGGCTAGTTAAATATAAGTCGTTGCGTTGAAAGTGAATTTTGATTTCTTTCTGTTATGGAAGGTGAAACATCTAAAACCGAACGCCACGTGTACCCCAAAGCTGGTCTCATCCTGCGCACCTCCACGGTGAAGGACAACGTATCGACCGATGCTGGTAATGTTTTAACTTAACTTTAAAACTCAACGCCGCGCTTATCACAGCGACGAAATAAAAATAATTTGACCCCGTTCAATGGAAATCAAAATCATTTAACATTGTGTTAGTAATATGCATAATATGATATAAAAGCCATTTCATGTAAAAGTGATATTTTTTTTAGCTTCATGTTGAGTAGTGGAACTCAACGCCGCGCTTTGCTTTGTTACAAGAGCGAGTAAATGGAATATTAGTTATTTCACGCTTGTAACATTGTGCCATGACTGGTATAAATATTCTGCGGTAGATATATTAAAACACAATTCTTGTTAAATTACAATTATACTGTTTATTATATTAATATTACTATTTTGTATTTTAATTACAATTTTAAGCCTAAAACCAAACATTTTTCTTCCCAAGGCCTGACTCGGACAGACAGTGAACAAAGCCTGGGGTCGGATGAAGAAATAGTGACCACTACGACCACAGAACAAGTAGATGATGGTGTGAAGACCACGACCACTACCACCACCAGAACAGGTCACTCGCATGGTCAAGAGCGATCCTTCCTCGACAGCTCTACTAAGGTCACCGGGGTACAAGATATTCTTACGAGAATGAAGAATGCTGATATAGGTAAAATATTTTATTGCTTCATCCCATATTGTGGTGTAGAGAAAAACTTAGAGTGAAGACACTCCATTCTATTATACAACAATCGCGTTTACGAAAAATATTTCGATGGTAAAAATAATGTACCTACCTATATGTGTACATTTAAATAATTTTCATAGCATTATTTTACTTTTTAAAGTTTGACTAAGTAGGCAGATTGACTGTTGTCACAAATTATCAGTCGATACGAGACGTTCTAATTATAAAAACAGAAAATGTTGCTGTCGTGTACATTTACAGACGTGTATATTTTTATAAAAAAATATACGTATTTTAATTATTTAAGGAGAAAGTTCTAGAATAATCATGTCTTAGTGAGATTTTAGTTAATATTCTTAAATAATATTGACGATAATTTTAAGACGAAATTGCTTATTTCATTTTCATGGCAGCGCTCCAAAAAAAATTTCCAAAACATAATACAAAACATTACATTTCAAACATTTACATTTAAAAAAATATATTATAAATAAATGAATAATAATTGTATTATTTCTATATTATATTATATTTCATAATAATATATTTAAAAGTCAATTATATATTCTATATTATTATTATTGACAGACGTTAAATTACTTCAGAATGTTTTCGTCTTCATAATTTATTAAATAATAAGTGCCGTTACATTATACTATCGATTGATAATGGAAATCAATTTACTTTGTTTTT
>DWAL01000190.1:0-13288 GCA_018230405.1 Heliconius hortense
AGGTTCCCTCTGCCTACCCTGCTGTGTGCGGGATACAGCGTGAAGCTAATTAATTAATTATTAAATATACGATGTTAATATGAGAATATTTTGAATGATGCAAGAATATTCATGTGTGGCATTATTATTTGAATCCCCTTCATAATCATTCTTCTATTAATCAGAAAGACATTGTTAGCAAATTCTGCAGTAATTAACTCGTCAAGTCAGAAATCATTGGAAATCATTGATAATAATTTGAAGACGGCTTGCATTTAAAAGTAGTATGCGTAAATTAGTTAAAAATCCTGCTTTTGTGCGGTTCGAAATTAATACGTAATATGAAATGGGTAAATTATATTAAAAATTAGAATTGTAAAAAGTAGATTTATAATATAGACCACAGCAAAGAATATTAGAAACACTGCATCAAAATAAACTATAATATTTAACCATAGATGTAAGCCCAATGTTGTATAAAGAAACTAATGTGGTCTGTACAAATTGCTAGTAAATGAAATGTAACAGACACCAGAGCTAACCTCAATAATATTAGTTACGGTAGGGCATGAGAAAGAATGTCTTGTAAGCTAAGGAGTCAGATTTGCGGTTTCATTGCTAGGAGGGACGAATGCTAAGTGTTTAGTCATCTGATATCTAAACCAAAAGGGGTATCGAACCCGGAACTAAGTACGCTGCGACATAATATTAAATATATTCAGAAAGTGAACAGTGCATTTTTTATTTGGATTGTCTTGTCGCGACGAGTTATCAAAAATAAGACGACATGAAGCTATGCGCTTTACTTTTTCGCTCTTGTAGAGTTAGTTTCGTTTAAATATCTATCTAAATAAAATATGGGTGAACGTTTGTTGTATAGAGAAAAGAGATACTGTCTTATACGACAAGAGAGCAAGATTTAATGTCTAATAACAATCTACTTTTAATTTCATATTCGTTTAAAAATATTGCCCGTTGATTAGCTCTTATTGTATTAACTATTTATAGTATTGTATTTTTTATCAGAACCCACGACAATTGCGTGCGCAACTAACATCATTTCGAGACATAAGGCTTCGTTACAAGTCTATGATTAAAAGAAAAAATATTATATATATTTTTTTTAACAAAATGAATGCAGTAATCGATTATAACTTAATCACAATGTTGTTTCTTTTGACGATAACAAGCAGTTTTTATTAGCCATAGTAGGAAATGGAATTATACATATTTCTATGGTTTATTACTTATCCATTTTTGTTTAAGCTACAATTTTTGCCTTGTATTTTATAACCAATTGCATAAAATTTTAAATACTGTAAATATAATCAGAAATAAAATGTATGCAAAGATTAACTCATTTATATGTGTATTTATTTATATGTGTAGGTAGGTATATATAAATTGGAAAGGTTTTTCCACTCGCAAGCAAGAGTTTCTCAAAACGTTTTAAATTATTTTAAATAAATACAAGGTTTTTGGCAAAATAAAAGCGAACAGTTTCACAGTAAGGGTCTTATTGATGTTAACCTTCACAGCCATCATTTTACTCCATTTTCTCAACTCACTCCTCGTGTTCCTCATTCTAGTTAATCCTACACTTAATTAATGGACTAAGAGCTCCATCGCTTCTACGAGACGACCTACCTTGACCCGAAGAGTACAAGTTGGCAAAAGATTACACAAATGACGTACGAGTCTGAAGCCCTAAGCGTACAGCTTTACCAGACAAGATATCATATTAAAAAGTACATTGACCCGCTGGGAATACTAAAATTATATTCTAGTCATAAAACGATTTTCTTGAAGCACAGAACATATTTTGTTAATTAAGAATATTGATCTTTTAATAGATATTGTTAAAACAGAGACTGGAAAACTGTCCTAAGGGACGTCTGTCTACATTGAATGCGTCTGGCGTCTAATAGAAAACACTATAGAATTAATATCAATTTTTGATATAGCGTTGAAATTTGAAACTTGAACATTTATTGTGATAAAATTGGCATTAATGTGATGACAAATTTTGGGTGCGTTTTTGACCACTAAAAGCCAAATTGAGACATGCCGGTGTAGAAGAGATCTCTTGTTCCATTATTTATTGGGACCGCTAAAATGTCTACTAGGAGCCAATAGTATTTATTACCTGTAATCTTGCAATTACTATAGTAGTATGTTACTATAATATACAGTATTCTCTCACAGTAAAAGTAGAAAATACTGCAGACGTCAGATCTGATGCTGATATCAACTGATTGGTTGAGTCAATGGTTATTACTAAATATGGTGCTGATCTGTGTCATGTTACATCAGTTATGTTAAGCTAGTGTTTGACTAATATTGAAAAAATAATTATTGTTTTACATAATATTTTATTTATTTCATGAATCATGTGCACATACTTTTGAGAGTGTGTGAAATAGTAACCTTAAATAACATTTTGGCAGTGATTCATAAAGTATGTTTTTCTAAAGATTATATTTGGACACTTTAAAAATACACATGGTTTGATATTTTTAGATAGTAATGACGGTTTGCCAACAGTTCCTGTAATGCAGCCAACAGTTAAAGAAAACTGTGCTCAGTTCAATGACTGTTAGACATACCAAAAAGATGTCATATAACATTGTCTATTATTATATTTTCTTATTTCATATTTCGAAAGTGTTTCCTCTAGATCAAAGCCAATCACCATTTCAATTAACTTTTTTATTTATGGTATTTAATAATCATATTTTTGTGTAAATATTTATAAATTTACATGGATGTAATTATTAAGATACTACTTATTCTATATGCCTATATCGTAATACAAGTGTTTATTATGTTGAACGCATCATCAAGAAATCGAGAATAAGCATTATTAATTTACAATAAGAAACTAATATTAATAAATAAAGAAAGAAAAAAAACATAAGTAATTTCTAACCGGCAAGTATTAACTAGTAGTTCTATTATAGAAATCCTCATTTCTTTCTTTTGTAAACAAAAAGTCCAAAACAAATACATCATTTATGCACAAGATGTAAACATTATGCAAATGAAAAGTATTCAAAGCAACGGCCCTGTAACTCGAAGTCACTCGTTCATGACCTCTGAGGCATAAAGCTTAAATGATTTTCTGTTACAATATGTACGTATGTATTATTAATGATATCGATTCGAACACTATTATTACGCACAGTCTATTTGCAGTTTCGTTATATGACAAAGGAAACAAAATATAAGACGCTATCCAAACCGCAAGCGAACTAAAAGCTATTTAAAAGCTAATCTGAGTAATATAAGGTGTAAAATAAATACATTCACTGCCAAGGATGCGGTGAAAACGGAATGATCAAGTTGTTTATTATTCTTTTATTCCCGAGTCAGGGACTTACGGGTCCAATTTCTTATTACCAAAGCCAACCAAGATGGAAATTAAACATTGTTAAAGAAGGAAAAAGCTGTAATTTCATTTTAGATTATGGATGGTATCTAATTTTAGGATTATCCTTAAATAATTTCACCTACTCTTAAGAGGATGGTTTGGATGGATGCCAGCATCTCTGATGCATATAAAATGGTACTATCCTTTTGACTTTGCTATGTCATGTTTTTTAAGATTTATTTAGCTGTATTAGAAAGAAATACGTTGCATTTGGGGAGTGATTTAGCGTTATGTCTATTTAAGATCACATATATTAATATTAAAAGTACAGAGAAAAATGTATTTTAAAATATGAAATATGATTGCGCTTTTGGTAATGTTATTCATTTATTACAACTAAATAGTACGAGTATCTTCTGCATTTGTATGGTTGTGGATGTATTAGTATTAGGTACTTATTAATAGTTGTGATTTTCATTCTTATATTATTTTATGATTTTTAGGGCGATAGAAAAACTACAGTGTTATTCTTTCTAAATTAACCATTCAACATTTATTAAAGTGCAATAGTCATACTTTTATTTGCAATTTATCCTGGCATTTTAGATACATATATGTAACTAAACTTACTTAAGAATACTCTATTACATTTATATACTTAATTGTATTATCAGCTTTATCGAAATAAGCACTAATAAACTTAAGCAAAAATGAACATTTCAAATGGCAATGTTTTAAAACATTATTTAGAATACTTAAGTAGTATCTAATGCTAATGCAAATATTAACTTAAGCAACGCCATTATTGTCTTTGTATTGTTTCTGGTAAACTGGACTTTGTGTTTATGAGGTAAGAACATACAGTGAAGTGACTTAAATAATCTGATAGTACGTTTTTAAGTAAATATTTTTGCAAAATTTGGAGCTCGGTCAATGGCGCGACCTTCGGGACGGACGGTTTGCCCTTGACCGTTAAAGTGTCAACCCACGTACATAACCCATAAGCTATGTATGGTGTGAACTACGCACGTTGCATACTTATTGCCGGTCATTTACTTCAAATACCACAAGGTATTATAACCTTTGGGATTAAGATTTAGGAATTATGTCAGCATATGAGACGCTATTAAACTATAAATCGTTGTTTATTTAATTCGTGAGTGAGGATATGGACTTCCCTATGAAGGATGTGCGAAATGTTTTTAATGTGACAGAACAGGATGTTGTGATAATTTTTGGCTGTTAATAGAACTGATTTATGTGAAAGACGTATTTACTGTCCTTCATTGTCGAATGTACTTACAGAAAATATTAATATAAAAAATAAACACAACATTTGAGTACAATTCAAAGTCTTTTTCAAAATGTTTTTAGAATTTTTTTTATATTATTAAATATTCTAAAATATATATTGATAAGATGTTTTTTTTCTTTTTACACAAATTTCCAATCTGTTTACAGTCCAAGGTATCTAGTTGAATCCATGTAAAATCATTAATTTACCGTACTTTTCACTGTCATCTAAACTAGGTTCACAAAGTGGTTCTGCATATACAAAAATTGCACAAAAATATTTAAAAATATCTAATTAAATTGAAATATTAAAGAATTACTTAAAAATGTCATATTAGAGTATCAACTATATATTAAATAATAAAATATTACAAATATCAAAGTCACTTATAATCAGACCGAAGCAAAAAAAAGAGAGAGCGCTCTACATTTTATAAATTTTATTAAATTAAATTAAATTAGCTTCACGCTGTATCCCCACAGAGCACAGAGCACAGAGCAGGGTAGGCAGAGGGAACCTAGTGTTAAGACACTCCGTTCCCCACTTTCTACCGAATTTTACATACTTACTCAAATTTACAAAGGATTCTTTTGGCAACGAAATTTAACTTTAACCCAATCAATTTTACGAAACTGCGACACGAAAAGGTCAGTATTACGGTTTGTGGAAAGCAAAAATGTTAAACAGTTAAGTATTAAATTACGTGCCGAATTATAAAGTGTATTCAAGAGCTAGCAACTCTTAAATTACAATAACAAACCGCAAATAACTAACGTTTTCTAAAAAGCCAATTAACATTTTAAGCACATCCATGCTGAATATAGGGGATATTACTACCACTTAAATAACTGTAATAATATGAGCTAAATTAATATGACGAAAATACACCTACTTCATTCACAATCTAACAACACAAATGTAAGTAAGTAAGACCAAACTCAACTAAAAAAACCTGTCTGCCTCAGATCGTGCTTTGAAGTTATAAGGACATAATTACGAATTGAAAATCGTAAAACACAACCACCGCTCGTACTCGCATACGTATATAGCTGTTACTGGCGCGATCGCGGACACCATAAAAACATTATATCCGACACAACAGAGCTGTCAAAAATTACATTAAGATTATGAAATCAAAAGATCCCGTGTTAACCTTCACGTTATACCTTAACGTCAGCCCGATCGTCAGTCTACCATCCACGAGGATGGTAGGTGAAAAAAAATCGCCTTAGACTCGGGGAGCGGGCGGTCAAACACCTCGACGGAATGCGCTTGCGTTTTATTTGGTCAATTTTTAATCAACTGACTTTTAACTGAACGACTTTTAATCGGCCGACTTGTACAGATAGCCGCATATTGAACATTCGCAATCGCCCATTGTGATTGTATTTCGGGTGGTCTTTTGAGCTCTGAAATTTTCTTTAATTAGATATCATTCACTTAGTATTGAAAGATTTCACTTATCCTGATAATCAAACTGATATAATGAATAAAGATTTAACGAAAATAATTAGAATGTTAAAAATTTTATCATATTTAATAAATATTTTTCGTGCACGTACAAACAACGTGTAAAAGTCGTCAGAATGCATTTCTTTTCGAAGCATACAAAAATAGACCGTACCCAGTGAAGAGAGTATCAAATAGATCGTATAAATAGTTGTCGCGTGCCAAGCGGTAGTAATAGTAATAAAATACCAATCCGTTCTGAGTATAAACCTCGCCATTTAAAAAACACTCGTACACCTTAACAAAAACGCGTCTGCACCGCAATGAAAAGCTAGAAGGGCATGTATTAATTAGTTTGCGCTCATCGGCGCGTGCGCAAGACGGTATCTAGCTGGAATAGACTGGATACGGTTCGGAAGTCGTTGCGGCAAAAACATGCAAGACCTTTAACATGTAAACAGTTTTTAGTTTCTAATTAGCTGAAACTTTTATATTTATGATTATTATATTGTGTTTTATTAAAATAAATATTTATTTGTTCTAAAGAAAACGATTTATTATTATGTATGTTCTGAAGTGTAAAAAATATTAATTAACAACATTTTAATTGTATATATATTTGATCTGGATACTTGAAATGTATATCATAAAATATTTTTCTCATCTGATATTTATCTAATATTTTTGTTAGTACATAAATTTACAAAGACAATATAACCAGTAATAATCTGATAATTTAAAACAAACAAAATAAAAACTGTAAATAATATAAAATAAAGCCTTGCAAACGTGGAATACATACGAGTCCTTTTAATAATTGCATTCGAATACATAATAACTGTTCAAAGTTCATTGCACATATACCTATAATACTTTACTTTCTAAAAAGATAAGCCATTATTCATAATAATTTGCATATTTGTTAGAAAAAAGGTTTACCCACACTGGCGCCAATGGCGTCTCGTCCTGGTATGGAGTTGCCCTAACGGAGTCGCTTTAGCGGAGAAATGCTATATTTTCTTTCGATACGTATATCTTTTATGGCTCTGTTTAGATATGAACTAGCTTTCTTAGATATCAATTATGATGCTTGAAGTTCGAGTAAAGTAAGAAAAGAATTTTTTTCATATATGTACAGATTAGTATTTTTTTAGCTTCCCGCTGTATCCCGCACAGGGAAGCAGGGTAGGCAGTGACAATCTGTGAAGCAAGTGTTAAGAACTCTGTTCCTGTTCCATTAAGATATTTTCGTTCTCCATTTTTCACCGAATCCAGGACACATTGCGTGTTGCATTGCCTCGTTATCAAAGCGAATAAATGAAAATACTGAATGTTTCATTTCCTCAAATGGGAGTCGAACCCTCAACCAGTCGCGGTTACAGTCACACGCTTGTGCCACGACTGCACTCATATTTATTATAAAATATACGCTAACGGCTTATTTAAAAATTAAAAGCTTAATTTAGGGTAAAAAAACTTAATTGGCTGCGAAAAGTGGCCGACATATATATACGATACGACAGCTAACATTTTTATGTCTACTATTCATCAATGTAACTTTTAGAGAGTTGTGTTTTAAAATACATAAATAAACTGAATAGAATATAAAGAAACGTCTGACTATAAACGTGATGGTTGTAGGTTCGATTCCCACTCGGGAATTAGTTATTTTCATTTCCTCGCTATGGTAAGTAGACAAAGCGCTGCGTTTAGTTCTGCCAATCACTACGCAATATTTCGAAAATTGAGGGAAAGTGGGAGACAGAGTGTCTTAGCACTAGGTTGGCTTTTTTTTACTTTGCTTACCCGGTGACATGCGGAACAGAACGTAAAGAACCATAACACAAAACACAACACAAAAAAATTCAAGATTTCTGAAACATTAGCTCAATAAAGTATCTTTATTACGCCTAAAAAAAACAACTTCATTCTACAAGATGTATATAATGCGTTTGTAGCACGTGCGGGGAGTCGAACCGTAAACTCCTGTACTGTTTCCCGGGTCGACACCCTTATTATGTTTATAATTTTTATTTACGTTTGTTGATTTCATAATCTTTACTACTAACGCACTCTTTGTTCTTCCGATTTTATCTAAATGATGACATCTGGGGAAAGTATGATCTTCAGCTTTATAGTTTACGCGGAAGTCGGCGCTTTATATAAGTTTCTAAGAATTCATATATGTAGGTACTTACTTGAAAGAGAAATAAAAGTTAATAAATTAAAAACTAAATGAACCTAATTGAAACATAAAGTTAAAAAATAACATTTACATTAAATATCAAAATGAAAGTTTTGTTTATATGTATAAAGACATAAAAATACCAAAAAAAAAAGTAATTAAAATCTGAAAGCTACCACTGCACCAAAGTAAGATCTTTCTTTTGGAAAAAATATTAATGCAAGTTTAAAAAAGACATAAACGTCATAATTAAATACCATCAAATCTGTAAACTTAAAATAAAACTGAAAGTAAAAGGGCTCTCAAATGAGATTTTAGCATTAATTGAGTTGGGTTAAATTCCATGAACGAGTGCAGTAGAACGGACCAGTTCTGCATAGGAGACAGGACACGTGTGTGACATACTTTTCACGAACACTCCTTTAACATACCGACAGCGTTGCAGTTACAAGGCCAATTACTAGTGATATACATATGTATAAACAGGTTGTGTTACTTAATATACTAGATATTTTTAAGTAAAACATTATCATAAAGTGTTCAATCATACTTAAGTACTACAAAAGTTTAGCTATCTTTTGGATATGGGTTTAACCCATATCTATCCCATATTAAAGAATATCCTATCCAATATTCCCACGAAATAATAACAAAAAAATGCTGTCATCAAAGAAGAATACAAAAATATAAATAAATTCTAACATTTAAAACTAATTGGCTAAAGACGTGACATAAATTTTCATCGTTAGAATATTTATTAAAAATAACAAGCACGAAACGTACAGAGTTAAACAAACGCCTTCCTACGCTAATATGATTAAAGATGAATACAATGTCATTCAACTTACCAAATTGAAGTAGACAACGATAACGTGTATCGTATATAACCAATTGTCTTAACGTTACGCAAGAGGAAGTCGGTGATAGTTGTCCGGAATTAGACCGTGTTGCCCGATTTAGAACTATGGCCGGGACGAAAAGAATATGCCGCAGGCGACGCTGCGACGACGCCGACACGTTTGATAAATTTAATTGAGATAAATGACATTAAGTGAAACAAGAGGATTAAGTAAAAATATTCAAATTTAAATAGCATGTGGGAAAAAAATTGTGAATAAAAATAGATATCAAATGTATTTTTTATAACAATTTATATTTAAAAATGTAAAATTTCTTTCTCTTATATAATAAAACTTTTAAAAAAATCGGGTAGTACAGTCGAGATATGTCAGTATATTGTATAAAATATTTTATTTAATTTATACTCAAGTCATACATGAGTACACATGTCACTTTCCTGCTTGATTAGTTTTCTAAGAAATGAAATGTCAAATAAATAATTCATATAACGCTAAAGAGTTAAAAGGAAAACGCAGTATCAGACGGTACTACTACTTGTTGATAAAAAAATCCCATCATAAGTTATATAAAATAAATGTATTCATGATTAAATGGCCATAAATTCAACTTAAGTAGTCAAATTTAAGCTTGTGATAAGTCTTCTATAACAAAGTAGGTATAAATGAAAAGTATAAATCTGTAACAAAACGTGAGTGGCAAGAAGTCAAACAGGACGATATTTCTAGCGACACCCAACACGGTAACGCACACCACGCGACACTTGACTAATATAGTGTGGAAACCCTTCGTTAAGAAGCTGAAGAGAAATTAGGTTTTTTCCAAAGATTTCTTCTGTCCATTTGTTATATTTTGGGACGAGATCTCGTCTGAGAATGTTTCATATACAGGTATGTACCAAATTAAATATCTGTAGGTTGAAAAGAAAAATATTATGGCTTATTAAATAGGAATTCATAAAAATCTTTTTTTTATGTTTTTCGTAGGTCGCCTACAATAAGCAAAAAACCTACGTAACGTATAGGGTAGTACATTATTTCTGATTTTAATTAAATATATGGTAATTTCCATTGGTAGACATTGGAAGTCACCTCTTTCATAGATAGTTTGCAATATGGTGTAAACTCAGTCTATGAATATAAGAGCTTTGTATTTATCTACAATTACATGATACTGACTGATTATTAACTTATTATTATCAAAGTATAAACATATTTCTCTAAAAAAATATGAATATTGAAAAGTTTTAAACATAAAATGTCATTTTTCTACCAGTTCTAGTTTTTTTCGTTGTAAAATAATCAGATGTCACAAAAATTCTAGCGAATTCAAATAAAGATTTCAATATAAATGACATTCAATGTGAAGGCCGGTCGTTAACTGTCTGTTCTCGTGCGGGTCAAGGTGAGATGGGTCACTTATTCAGCCAATTCAGGGTCTACTCCTGATCTTAACTGGCTACTTGCCTCTATTGAGCTAATGAAGGTGGGACGCTCTCTTTGATGTATCTGAAGTAATGTTCAGCTTTCAATACACTTAGATTACAAAATTTGAAGATACTTCATTCAAAGCTTACCGCTCAACCGCATAGGAATACTTTACCATTAAGAAACATTATAAATTCGGCTATAATACAAATAGAGAAAAATATATAACTTGAACTACACAATTATCTATTTCCCAATCCAAATTACTTTCGTGCTCTATTATTATCATTTTAAGGCAACATTGAAAACCTAAAGTTTCCTTCAATTCAATAAAACAATTATATTAATAAGGAAATAATTTCTCATAAATCTTTCTTGTATACAACTTTCTTACATGTATATATTTAAAAGAGGCACAAACTCAAATAAAAATTAACAAAAAGTAAAACTTAGGCAGAGTTCAAGTAATTTCCTATACATTTTATCAAACATTGTCCCACATATTTTATAGAGCAACTAATTCGAGAATCCAAGAAGCTATAGATTACAAATTCAGGCCACGACAACTTCTTACTAATTTAACAATTTCACGCACAGGCGGCAAGATGTTCACAATAAATCAAATTAAATGATGTATGGTAAAGAACGTGCGATACGGCAAAAAGTGAACATGACAAGCTCATTATCGTTAGAACAAGTTTATTAGTGATTGAAATATAAGCATAATTTTTTTTATGTGTATAATTTATTCTACGGAATAATAGATTATTTTAAAGCAATTATATATCTTCTTAACCCGGGGTGTCATACACAAACGGTCGCTACTGGATTAAACCTACCTACCTTTTCACAAGTTGTCTTTGTTTTCCGATCTTTCCTCTAGTTAAAATTTTCACCTCGAGTCATATACTGATTCGATAACATACACAATTAAGCATTTGACCAATTATTTAACTCGTCTCTTATTGGGCCAAACGGACCTCCCGGGTGTCCCTTACCTTTGATAATAACGTAGGCATTGGTAACCTCGACGTTGAAAGTGTATAAAAATATTTCATCACCTAAATAGACTTCTCCCGATTACACACGTAATGTTAACACTTCCTTATCTTCAAAATACAGAGGTATGTCAGGAATATTATTGGTAACTGCTTTCTGCTTAGTGTTGCTGTCACGGATACTGTGCTCCTCATGATCCTCAGTTTCTGTCATTTCATTGTTACTATCTTCTTATTGCTAAATTTAGGGACAGGTGGGATGGTTGTGTGTGGTATCGTCATCGTGATATCGTCATTCATTTTGAGGAGGACTTGATGATGGAACTGGAAGGCGGCTGATAATCATTATTATTTCAATATTTATATAGTTTTTTTTAATTTCTATAGAAAATTCTTGATTAAATAAAGAATAATCAAATTGGTGGGTACAAATAATTTGAACTATGAACTTGAAAGAATCCTTTACACCATTTCTTTTATTACGCTTTTAATTATTATAGCTATTTTAGTTGAATAACAATTCAATAAATAAAATTATTTATGTCTAATGTTGGTAGACATCAAAGTAAATCCTAATAAATTACCTTAAGCATAGCTTAAGTAGACGAGAAGAAAAAAAAAACAAGATGTGAAACAAATTTAAATGTAAACAGTGTATAAATATATGGAATATATATACAAGGGAATTCTGAATATAAAACTCCATTTCTCATTAAGCGTTCTCGTATCGGAAATCTAACAAATTCTTAACGGACAAATAAAATTAAAAGAAGCTTTCAAAAAGCGCCGATCCCAATACGGTTCCTTGAACCGGCCGTGCAACTTTTTATTCGCACTTGGCTCATAGTAATTATCCTGCAATCGTGCTTTCGGCCATTTCAATATTTCTGCATTCCGGACCTTCACTAATGAATATGATTGACATAAACACTGTATATGTTGTGTGAAAATATGTTCATATGAATTAGTTAGGTATATATTTTAAACTGGAACAGTTTCAATTTTGAAATTTAACTGATATGCTACAGATAAATATATATTCTAGTATAAGGCATTTATAAGTCTCAGATAAGTGTATAAAGTTTCTTTTAAATCGGCAATTAAGCTTCAGCAAACATCGTTCGCGCCAAATTCTACTAAAAAAGCTGCACAAAAAAGGGAACAAAAACGAAGATTTTAAAGGCGCCAAAAAGCCGCCGTCATTCTTAGAACAGGGATGAATGAAAAAAGCCATAAACTTAAGTTGTTCGCTCTACCAAACAGTTTCACGAACCAATGCACTAAATTGTAAAGATTTTAACAATTTCAAGATAAGAAAATACCCTTTTTTTTCTTATAATATTGTAAGTTACTTATCAATTTTCATTTACTTTAGTCGATAAGAACTCTTTATCTGTTTCTGAAAACATTCCCCAATCAATATTTGTACCGATCTCTCCAGACCAGACAAAATATAGATAATTTAATCTGTACAACATAATATTTATATATATATTATTTGAGAGGCCAGTCGTGGCGCAGGGGCACAAAGTGTAAATGTAAAACCGACTGGTTGTGGGTTCGACTCCCCACTCGAGGAGATGATATATTTACATAAATTTATATTTCCATCGTTCTGGTGTCGAGGCAAAGCGCGGCGTTAAGTTTTGTCACTCAATACGCAACGCATCCAGAATTCGGCAGAAAGTGTGGAACGGAGTGTCTTAACACTAGATTCCCTCTGCCTAC
>DWAL01000191.1:0-13280 GCA_018230405.1 Heliconius hortense
TTTTTAAGTGTCCCTCTATCCATTTCAGTCAAAATTACTAAATGTACAGACAACATATTTTAACTGTCTTGTTATATATAGAGATAAGGTTTCTAACGTTTTAGAATTATCTCTGTAATATGGCATTGAGTATCGCCTCTAAATAGGCAATGCCTCAAGGTACAGCGCCAAGCTAAAAAAAATATTTATCGAACCAACAACCGCCACGTTCAGAGCCAGACGTACCGATGGACTTCAACGCCGTCTACTTCCATCATAATATCACACAGTGACAGTAAATCGTGTCTATTTCAATCATATTAACAGTTATTCTTTATCTGTAACTAGTGGTGCAGTAAGAACTGCTAACTATCTCAATCGAGCTGCATATCGAGGTCAGTGGTTCAATTCTTGTCAACAATAAAAGAAATGTCATACGATACTTAACCTCAATAAAATATATTAATATATAAACAAATATTTGTCATTGTCGTGGGGACTGTAAATACGATGTTTTTATGTGCGATTCTGTCTGTGGATGGTGGATGTCTTAATTGTTTATATGCATAGCAGCTTTTCCCGCATATGAGGGAAGCAGAGGGAACCTACTATTAAGTAAGACTCAGTTACCCAGTTTCCGCCCAATTTAAGAGACATTGCGTGTTAAATGACGGAATTAAACTCCACGCTTTGTTTTGTCAGAGCGATGAAATGAAAATAGTCCATTCTTCATGTGCGAATGGAACCGTCACAGAAAAAGCTGTGTCGCCCGACGGCGTTAATAATTTATCTTTAAATCATTCATTCACCTTCACGCTGTGTCCCACACAAAACAGGGTAGGCAAAGTGAACCTGGGAACCTAGTGTTAAGACATTCCGTTCCCATTAAAACACTTCCGTTTTCTGCCGAATTGTGAGACATTGTTGTGTGGTGAAACTTGACGCCGCATTTTGCCTTATTACCAGAACGAGAAATAGAAATTAACCCACAGCCTGTCGAGTTTTCAGTTTTCAGCCGCACGCATCTGTGACACGACGGCATCAATAACTTATCGTGAACATAATTATCAAATATATATGATAATATGAACAAATCGAGTCTATTCGCTCTGATTACATCGTTTGTTAATTTCAAAACGCGATTTATATCGCAAATGCGTAATATCAATGAATGATTGACAAGACAATGAGTATAGGGAAGTACTTGAAGTTAAGTAGTTCAGTCGACTTCGAATAGGTATTATACAGCTGTTTGAAATTATTTTAATATAGAGAACAGTTTCTTAATTCTTCGTCTATCTCGGCCTACCCTGATATGTGAGGAATACTCCTGAAGTTTAGAAAACATATATTTAGGCCCTTATTTGTTTCAATTGAGGCTAATCATGGGGTGCAAGCGTGTAAATGTAAACGCATTAGGTTATGGGTTCAATTCCCGTTCGAGGAAACGAAGTATTTAATATTTTAATTTCTTCGCCCTTACGTCGAGGCCATTGAGTTCCGCCAATCAACACGCAAAGCGTACTCGGCAAATCCAGTATTCGGTAAACCGTGAAGAATAGAAGTGGCTTAACGAGATATTAGTGTCTTAACACTAGATTCGCAGGTTCCCTCTACCTCTCAAAAAGATCTCTTAATGGTACGAGATATTATGCTTTGAAATACTATCCCGTATTTTAAAATAATATTTAAATGTATTTAATAAAGTTACGATAAAGTACAGCGGCACTGCATCTGAATGTAAACGCCACGGTTATGGATTCGATACTCACTAGGAGCAAAATATTACAAATTTCCCTTGTTTTGGTGACTGGACAAAACATTTGAATGCATTGAGTCTCAAAATTGGCGCTCAATGCCACCTTTTGTCCAGAATATATTCAAAAGCCACAACTTTTCATATGAAGCGAAAAGTTTTGGGTTCGAATCCTATATGTCAGAATATAGGATTAGAACCCAACAGCTATCGTTTCACTCTTAATCAATGAACCGCTAAAATTAGGGGGCTTGAAATAAATACTAGACGTACGGAAGGGGGGCGTCGTCGGGTACAGATTTAGACGTGCCTATTTCAGAATTATGAACAGCCTATGTACAGGATTCAATACAATCGATCATAACCTCTACATAGTGTCAAATAAAGTCTATAATACCTTAAAATCGTTAGTTTGTATCGTAATTTTGTAATAGCAGATGAAAACTGAGTCACCGGTCACTTACCCTCGCAAAGTAGAAAATGAATTGAAATGTAATAATTGTTTTAATTTAGCAAGTCAAGGCTAGAACTGCTCCATTTAGAGCTAGAGGTATTCCTATAAGTACGTTGCTGTTGCAAGTGAGACATGCTTGGAGGTAGCATGTTTGCATCCCATTTGGGTGACATAATTATTTATAATTAAAATATTATGTTTAAGTTTAGTATCAGCGCAGGAGCACATGCGTGCTTGTACACGTGACTGGTCGTGGGTTCAATTTTCATGCGAGGAAATGAAACATAATATATTTGATTTCTTCCTTCTGGTAACGAAATAAATGAGGCATTTTCTCTAGTGGGAATCGAATCCACCTGTTGCGTTTATAGTCGCACGCTTGAGCCCTTGCACTACGACTGGCCTCCTTACCTCCTGGTAGCTGTGACACAGTTTATACTAGTACGGCTACCAACGCACACCTCTTGATTTAAGAGGCAATTTGTTAAATTTAATTTGATGAATAAATATATTATTATTATTATTACTTAATAATGTGAATATAATCTCTTCAAGTCAGAATTGAACCTAAAACTACAAGATTTAAGAAAAATCTTCAAACTTCTTAAAAATATTACAAATAGGCATTTACTTTTATGCTTTCTAAGTTAATATATGTTATTATGATAGTTGTTATTACATCTAAGGTTTACTTCCTTTCCTGTCTCTTTCTGAATATCTCGTTAAGAAGTACCATTGTCCGTTTGTCCGTTGATCTGGAGATTGTGCATTCATATATGTAAACCACCGTACAGTATTTTTTTTACATCCTTCAAAAGGAATAATAGGATTAAAGTAAAGGAAATTGAAATTTTATTCATATTATTGTGTACTTTTTTGTCTGTTATAACTGTTTGTTTTGTAAGATAGGTCGTGGTACGTGTCTGAATGGCCGTGATGTGTGGGTTCGAATTTTACACATGACTGGGTTAATTATAAGATTTTTTTTTAAATCATTGTATTTCGCTATTGGATTTGTTTTCTAAGCCAGTAAGTAAGAAGTCTCTCCGTTCCTCTTCTTTCGGATATCCAAACTAAGCGGCTCATTTTTCTTTGACAAAATAGACTTTAATAATTGAACTTCGAACCTTATTTATTCGATCATATGTATCATCGGTTATGCCATCGTGTTAGATTATAATAATATAAAGATTAACACTTTAAAAAGTGTATTTTTTAATTTTTCACTCTTCATCCCGCTCATAGCAGAGAAGGCAGAGCTAAATGAAAATAATTCGTTCGCCTAAGTGAGAATCGAATCCACAAGCATTGCTTGTACGCTGTGCGTTGACATCGATGTAACCTATTACCTACAGTACCTCCAGTACTTTGAATGTGTCACGCTCAAGTTAAAGTTAGTTATAATATATTTGTTACAGACATCTTTAAGTATAGATAATGGATGGACATAAAACAACTCTCGTTAGAGTCGCTATCATAATATATACGCAAGTAAGTATGTATATACGTTTGTGTGTCTGACTCAGATGTATGGTAATTTCTTCGTGACTAGCTTAAAGCTTTGTAGTTAGAGCGGAAAGTTGATGTTATTACGTTTTAAAATAGCTTTTTGAACTATATATAAATATTTTATAATTATTATTAATGATACAAATAGTAAATTATATATTCTTAAATAATATCTCTCTTATTATATATATAGCCTCACTCTTTTCCCCACATAGCAAGGTAGAAAGAACGTAGTGTTAGGACACTCCATTCCTGTATCTTCGATCTGGTAGAATGATATTACTAATTAATGCAACGTCACGTATTTAATTTGAGTAGAAGTGGGTTGTGGGTTCAATTTCCAGTCGGGGGAATTAATACTTTTGATTAAACTGGTACATACAGTGTCGCTTTGTGTTGCAGCACTTAACACACAGTGTTTTGAATTCGTGGCAAGGCGAGAATGAAGTCTCATAGAACAGCGTCAAGTAGAAAAAAATCTCAACAAATTACCTGTTACGCGTCAAAAATCCTTCACTACGCAGTATTTTTTCTATAGGTGCCTTGAAATGTTCAGAATATCATATCTTTTATAAAACTTACATTTATTGATTCTCAAAAACCAAACTTATTTTTTTATATGTATCTGCTAAGTTTAATATAAAGGTTAGGGAGCTGAGCTCAAGACAATGTTTGGTAATATCTAACATCTTAAGCACTCATAACCTCACAAGTAATTTCCATTATACAAAGCACGTTCAACATAGCAATTTTTCGTATTCTATATTTACCTTTTGATTCTCAGTGTAGGCAGTGTTAAGACACTCCGTTTCCCACACACCACTCAATATCTCGAGACATTTTGCATCGAGTTGCGGAGCGCCTCGCCGCGCTTTGTCTTATTACCAGAGCGAAGAAATGACAATAATTTGTCCACCTGAGTTAGAATCGAACCCACAACCATCACGTTAACAATTTTTTCCACCACAAAAAAATAAACTAATAATAATTATTACTAAATAACATAATAACACAAAATATTGACAAAAATATTTTCTGTTATCAAAATCACAACTCATTTCTATTCTACTCAGGACGTTCAATTTACGTTACGACTCAACCCATTTGCTATTGTCTTTAGGCTATTTATATATTGCCCGAAAGGGGGACACTGATTCACTGCCACTAGCCACCCGCGCCCACTCTGACTAATAAATGTTAATTGATTGATCTTACTATGATGATATACGAGTACGTATACTTGGGTGGTTAATTAGAGTAGGGTTCATGTTATAAAATGTTAAAGGGATAAGCTTTTACATACTGAGATAGACCGAAGTATAACTTATATAATTAATTCTCCCCAGAGTGAATTGAACCCAAAGCTGTCGGGTTTGCAGTCACCCCCTTTGCCACTGCGTTAGGATGGCTTCAATAACAAAGCAGCATAATCAAAATATACATTTATTGCTTAGAATAACGAAGGGGCTGGTACACGTTATCAGATTTACTAATTTAGCCAAATCTCAAAATAATTCAATTTCTAATTCTAATAATGTGAATTTATAAGTTTGTAAAATTTATTTGTGTCGCTTCGCGACACTCCGTTCTCCACTCTTCATTTCCGGTGTTTCTTCGTAGAATTTGCGGTACATTGCGTGTTGAGTGCCAAAACTCAACGGTTGGCCTCGAAAATGAAGAAAACGAAATAATTTCAAATTATCTTAAATTAGTTGGTGATTTACAACTTGTCAAATTTAATTGTAGGTACATGAATAAGAAACTATATAAATATATCTACTACATTTTTACACAACAAGGATCAAAGCACCGCATCGATTTCCATCTATCAACAAATTAAATTTCCATTTCCACAAAGACCGGGAGAACAAAGTGATTATTAATGATAAATAATCATTAAAAAATAATTTACCATCAAATTTACGTTCCACAATCTCGTTATAGCCAACAACGTCGACCGTCTTCCAATGCCGCGCGTTTCTCAGTACCGCGGCGATTCTATACATCCCGAGCACGCCGAGTAAAAAAGTCCCGATAGAAGACCGGTTTCGCCCCAATTATCCCGAACCCCCTACCACTAATTGGACGGCCCGGTGTTTCTGTAGAACATTCGTTTACTACACTTTTGTTGGACCGTGTTGGTTGATAAAGATTTAGATGGATTTTGCTATATTTTGTTATTGAAATGAAAAATAATGGACTTTGTAGGACAGGTAGATAGAAAAGTGTTAAAAGACCTTCCTCACGAACCGCCCAATTTTTCAAAATATAATGTGTTTAATGGTTAAACTAAACGCCATGCTTTGTCTTGTTACCAGGGTGTGAAAGTGAAATTAATTCATATCCCCGAATGTAAATCGAACCCACGACATCCCCGTTTACAGCTAAAAGCTGTACTACGACGGCATTTTGCTGTATTTATTAAGGAATTTGTTAATGGTGTATATGTTTTTCGTCGTGTAATTTGGAAGTGTTAAATTTTACGGAGTAGTATTGTATTCAGAAATGTTGCATTCTACTTGGAACCTTTTTTTCGAGTCTACTGTGTAATATGTTTTAATTAATTAATTATTTTAATTAATTTATTATTATTTCTCTAAAAATTACTACTTTTTAGTTGCAAAAGGTAGATGATCAACATCAAAATTTTTGTATGTAGCGAGATAATAATAGAAAGGTTTTTATCGTCCTCATATAAGATAACTTTAACAGTTCTATGACAATACGTATGCACCTATATTTAAGTATATTTTGAATTTTAAAAAAAATGCAGCTTCACGTCGTAGCAGGCACGAAGGGAACCTGGTGTTCTGTTCCCAAGGCACCGGATGAATTTAAGACATGGCGTGTCGACATTAGTGGCGGATCTCGAAATTATACAATCATTCCTAATAGGGATCAAATTCACAACTATCATCGTTTCGTTTCATCGTTTGCAGTCAGATGCTGTCCCTTCAAGTCACAACAACGCATTTTATATTACTACTAAATTAATAAACCAGCAAAATAATAAAAAGTTAAGTATTTCTACATGCTTTATAAAAAAAATGCTAAATACAAAAGTTAGCTCTTTCATCTCTTGGTTGCCTGCCTGCATCACTTTCCTTCTAACGAATCAATTCACACGTGCTAAGATAACGTATAATCTCCAAGTCCACGCGTCCACGCGCCTCGCTGGGTGTCGATCTGGTTACTTACGGCATACCAGAGCTGACCAGCGATAGCGGTGTAGGAAGAAAGCGGATGGCGTGTTAATTTAAAATTGTTTATATTCCACAGCTAAAGTAGTTGTTGAGGCCAGTTGTGGCGCAGGGATACAAGCATGCAACTATAAGCGTGACAGGTTGTGGGTTCAATTTCTACTCGGGGAAATGAAATATTTAATATTTTAATTTGAGCTGAGTTCCGCCACTTAACACGCAATGACTCCAGAATTCGGCGAAAAATGGAAAACGAAGGTGTCTGATGGGAACGGAGTATCGGACCTGGACTCCCAGGTTCCAGGTTATACAGTGTGAACATTAAAAAAGCTTTGTATCTTACTCTTCATTAAGGCATGTATATTTTTTATTCATATATAAAATCGACTTTTTTATTAAACGTAAAGAGATTTGAACGTCTTGAAAGTCATCCAAGATTTATTACTTATTCATATGTTCTTATTAAGCCACGTCGATATTCTAATACTCTTGTTACAATTCATGTTGTTAAATAAGTTACATTTTCTCATATACTTTCACGCAATATTCCACATATAGCGGCAAGTAAAGGGAAAATAGTGTCAAAACACTCCGTTCTTCACGCACTGACTATCTTTTGAGACATTGCGTGTTGACTGTCAAAACTCAACGTCACGTTTCTAAGTACTTTCTTCGAAGCGTATAATTCGCTACTACTTCCTTTTTTGCCTTCGTCGCCAATCGTCCATACTTTGCACTGCTGCCGAGCCAAGCTTGTATTAGTTCTGTAAACATCGCCCCAAATGCCCTTCGTGACGGTACTGCCATCTCATATAGTAATTATGTCTACGCGTGTGGCATTTTTTTTCGTTTTTGACCATTACTTTAGATTTTACTTGTATTAAAATATTTGATTGTAATTTTAGACTGTACTCACATAGGGAGGGTCAAGGAACCTCTTTTTGTTATATTGGAGGGTCAAGGAACCTCTTTTTATTTTATTATACAAATCACCAAATTTGGTTCAGCAAATAGAATGCAAGTTATATATATGCCGAGGGAACCTACTGTTAAGAAACTCCGTTCTCCACTTTTTGCCCAATTTTCAATATATTGTGTGTTGAGTGGCGAAATTAAACGTCGCATGAGTCTACCAGAGCAGGGAAATGGAAATAATTTCAATATCCGCAGAGTGTAACTTGTCCTACTAACTACTAACCAAATGTCCTACTGAAACATGATGACCACAAATAAAAAAAAATGTTTACTTTTCTAATTTTAATATCTATTTCTATTATAGTCTAGGTACGTGATCAATTTTGTGTAAAGTTTTAATAGCAAGATTTTTTTGGAAACCTAAACAAATAATGTGGACTTTGATCGATCTATGTGATTCTTATTTCAGGTTAGTCTGTTTAATTTAATCGCTTATTTATACTACGAAATTTGTTAAACATTACATCTAAATTATATCTAAATTTATAAATAAAAAGGTGATTGCTCCCATAATGCAAACAATCGATGGTGTTTGGTTGTTTGGTTGAACGCGCTAAACTTAGGAACTATTGGTTCAAATTGAAAAAAAAAATGTGTTGGATATGCCATCTATAGAGAAAGACAACAGGCTATATTTATTGTATGATGTTAATCGATACAACGTGTGTATCGAATTACATATGTTATATACAACTCTTAGTTTATTTCACTTGACCAACCGGACGAAACCGCATGCAAAAGCTAGTTACTTTATATAAATCAATTCATAATATATTATATATACATCATTAATTATATATTAAGGCCATCGTGGCGCAGGGACGCAATCGTGCGGCTATAAACGCGATTGTGGGTTCGATTTCCACTCGAGAAATAACATATTTAATATTTTAATTTTCTCGCTCTGGGTAAATGGTAACGAGGTAAAGCGTTGCGTTGAGTTCCGCTACTCAACGGGCAATGCCTTAAAACGGCGAAAAATGGGGAAAAGAGTGTTTAAGCACTAACTTTCTAGGTTCCCACTGTCTACCCTGCCAAGTGCGTGTTGTACCAACGTGAAGCTAAAAGAATAATCTTATAATTTATTTTTAAATCCGGTCCATAAATCTTATGTTGTTATATGAAGCTGTCTGAGCGCTTGTAATTTTGTATCCCTATCCATTCCCCGGAAGCTATTTCGTCCTAATGTAACGATCAGTTTAAAACTTTCTAGTTTAACGACAATACGACATAACAATAAAAAAATTATGGTCCTTATCTCAAAATAAATTTTTACTCTATTTCTTTTGGAGTAAGGTTTAAATACTGTGTTTAAATAAAAGTAATAAAACAAAATGTCCTAAGCATTAATGAACTTAGAAGAGGAATGATATACTGCACTTAAAATATTTTAAAGAACGGGCTCGATTATAATGTTTGGTAACGTTTGTGTGATCGTGTTCCGTGACTGCTTTTATATATTTTTTTTTCTTTCACGCTGTATCACGTAAGTATTGTGGTAGACAGATGTAACCCAGTAGTAAACTCCGTTCTCCATTTATTTCGAGACATTGCGTATTGAGTGGCGGAATTTAAAGACGTGGTTTGTCATGCTATTAGAGTGAAGAAATGAAAAAAAAAGTCAAACATCGTCAAACATCAGTAAGAATCGAAGCGATATCAGTCGCGTTTACAGGCAAACATTGTGACGTTGCATCACAGCGGCCTCTCAATAACTGTTATGTTTATATACGTTAGGGTAATTGCAAAAATTAGAAACATATTACGATCTTGAATTAACAATGCAAGCAAGAAAGAACTTAGTGTTCAGATACTCCGTTCTCTACCTTCTACTCAGTTTAGAAGGGGTAAGTGGCGTAAACCAACGCCTCGTTCTGTCCGATCAGACTTTATCAGATATTTAAAAATAATACAACCACTATAGAAACCAAACAACATTCTTTATTAAAACACTTAGGTTAGTTGTTAAATATCTAATTTCAACAAGTCAAGTACAAACTGGTCGGTGGCGAAGAGTGGCGATAGCGATCAGATCGGTATCGGCAACGCGGAGCTAAATTATGTCTCGAGCGGTTATGCACGCTGCTTGCCTCTAGTGTTGCATAGTTGTTTGAATATATTATAAATTTGTAATTAGTATATGGAATTTTAAAAATTTGCCTGTTTTTTATGTGTAAATTTGTATATTTGAAGACGACGTGACGCAGTGTCACAAGCGTGCGAGCGTGCGTCGGTTTGCTGCAAAAACAATAGTTGTGGGTTCTATTCTCACTCAGAGCAAAATGAAATATTTTATACTTTCATTTCCTCGCTTTGGTAACGAGATAAAACGCGGCGTCGAGTTCCGCCACTCAACACACAATGCATCATGAGTTCGGCGGAAAGCGCGGAATGGAAATTTCTTAAATGGGAAACAAAGCTTCCCAAAGGTTCCCTCAGCCTACCCTGCTATGTGCACGATACAGCACGATAAAGCTAAAAAATAAAAAAAAACCCTATAATAAATTTGTATATATACAACGAAAACCAAACGCCCCTAAAACAAACCACATACGCTTGAACACTCATATTCAGCTCAACAGAACTTTTTATTTGTTTTGTCAATCAAACCACTGAATGGTTGTTCCAGAGCCCTTTATATTTTTTATTATTATGTGAAATGAAAGGCCAGTTGTTGAATACCATTAAGGGCGGGACGTCTATCAACACAACGTGTCACGAAGCTACGTCATAAGAGTTCACGAGGGAAGGCCAGCTCGGCTTTGAATTAAAAGTACTTGAGATTGAGCTTGAGTGAAGCTCAAATGATATCCTGTGTTTAATTGAACGACGTTTATTACTCAATTTATTGGCTAGTTCTTGTTGGTATGATGTTTGATTGGTTTGTGATGATGTGTATCGTGTATTTTCTTTTGTGTTCTGTTTAGTTTTAAATAGAGAATTCGGTGATAGATCACTGCTTACTACCTTATTTAGTTTCACTCTATAATTCCATATAAAGCAAGCAGGCTAGATAAAACTCAGTGTCATGATACACAGTTCGTTGGTTCCACTAGGAAAGAAAAGAAAAATATTGCCTCAAGTGGAGATTGAACCCACAGCCGTCTAATTAACACTCAAAATTACCTAACCGCGACAATGATATACAATCAAATCAACGTCTATTCTATCAAGCACCTATACTATTTTTACAAATAATTAGCTTATCCAGATCCTATAGATTATAGAAGTAGAAAATGTTATTCTAACAGCACAATAGGATTGATTGCTGTAGCCTATATATATAAGGCCATTACCATACTTCCATGGTAGTTATAGTGATGCTTGTCAGCATTGGCGCCGAGTATGGGAGAGTGTTGCCTCGTTATCTCATCCATATTAGGCACCGGCGCCTGTTAGGTAACCCTTATGTTGCTAACAATTGGACTAATTAAATATTTGTATATTAGGTTATAAGCTAAGTGCGGTTTCGGATACGGAATTTTTTGTTTATTTGTGTTTTAAAATGTGTATTGTATTTATTTATTTATTATATAGTTGAGGCCAGTCGTGCCGCAGGGGCACAAGTATGCGACTGTACACGTGACCGGTCGTGGGTTCGTTTCCCACTCGAGGAAAGGACAAAGCGCTGCGTTGTGTTTCGCCGCTCAACACGCATTGCCTCAAGAATTAATGGGGAATAGAAGTGTCTCAGTAAGTCCTTCTACGTGCGGGATAGCACGTGTGGGCAGCGTGAAGCTAACATTTTTTTTTGATTATATAGTATAGTTAGTAATTCCTGGGATAAGCGTGTCCAATCAAACAAATCCATCAACTTTATAACATAAGTTAAGATATCTTTTGTTGTATAAATCAAAAAGTGAAAAAATCTATTAAGTACTCCACCTATAGGGGCACAGTGGGAGTGCGCTTGGTTCAATGCCTACTTGGAGGAATAAATTATTTATACATCTTCGTTCTCGTAACAAGACAAAGCTCAGCGTTGATTTTCGAAGGTTTTACGAAGATTGAGCGGTGCGTGGGGAACAGAGTGTTTTAACATTAGGTTCTGCTACATGCGGGATACAGGATGAAACTTAAAAAAATATAATTTTTTTTTTTTTTTTGTAAAATTGTTCTAAGTCAAAGACTACGCCGGCAGAGTGATTATTCATTAAACTGAGTGATTCGTATATTATTGTTTTTTCACATACTAACAATCTATTGACGTGACTTTATAGAACCTATTCAATATTGTTAGAAAGTTTTTTTTCTTATTTTATTTCTCTGTAATTCTGACTTTAAGCTTAACGGATGTGGGTTTAATTTTTTCACTCGAGGAAATAAACTAAATTCATTTTCTCGCTCTGATAACAAGACAAAGCCCGCAATTAAGCTCTGCAACTCAACATTGCAATGTCTCGAAAATTGAAGAAAGAAGTGTCTTAACACTAGGTTTAGGAAGCTTTTAGTTTCTCGCGGCCTCGAATTGAGAATATTACCCAATCTCTATATTTTTTACAAACCCCAACGTCTGGCAATGTCAGGGATGCGATAGAGGCCGAATACCAATCGGTCACGAGCTGCCTCTGACTCAGCCCTCAGATGGAACTAAAAACAGTATAAAGCATTCGTCCTATTAACGACGGCCACTTAACGACCCGTTCGATTATATAAATATTTTCCCATGGGAATATATTATGATTATGACGTTGGAAATTTATAATTTGACAGTGTTGAGATATATATTTTTAAAAGTGGAGATAGTAGAGTCACTCCGTTCTTAGTTTACTATTAAAAATAAAGATTGATGCTCTTTCTGTAAAAAAAAAAATACAAAAAAGTTCAATAATCGACATAAATTCACCTGAGTCCTAAATTCTGAAGGAAAAACTTTACCCACTTACTTAACAAAACTCTTCATTCACACTGACTATGGAATAAATATGTACGTATATACAAAACTCCAGTCATAGCGCACAACTGTGAACGTATGTAGGACCGACCCACTGGAGGAAATTAAATATTTAATATTTTAATTTCTTCGCTCTGGCAACGAGGCAGGGCGCGGCGTTGAGTTCTGCCACTGAACGCGAAATGGCTTCAGTTTCAATTTGGCGGAATGTGTGGAACTGGGGTGTTTTAATGGGAACGAAATATCTCAAAACTAGATTCCCTTTGTCTATCATGCTATGTCCAGGATATAGCGTGAAGCTAAAAAATTTGACGTTACTGAGTGACTGATAGACAAGGCACCTGCAAAACTGACTGATGGACTTAGTAATTTGGCATGTAGCCTAGCTAGAGGCAGTACCTATAGGGACACACTAAAAACAATTTTTCAAATTCAATTTCACATCTTAAAGTCCACGTAAACAAAATCGCAGGCGAACTAGTTATTAGCTACACAAGATAAAATTAAAAATCT
>DWAL01000192.1:0-13272 GCA_018230405.1 Heliconius hortense
AAAATATATTTCATGTACAGAATTGACCTCTCTACAGATTTATTATAAGTATAGAGTATAGATAATATATAAAAAAATCTGACATTTCGTTTTTCGGTTCATTTTATCTTTATTTTGATAGTAGGATCCATTTAAGAAAAATGGATGTTGAGCCTCAGTGGTGAAATCCAGCGAAATTTATAAATTCTCGAGAGGATTCGAATCCCCAACTATTGCGTTTATAGGAAGACAATTCCAAACTGAAATTATATTCGATATATGTATTTAATATATACCTATAATATATATAATTCTATAGCATGACACACAAAGTTTTTTATAGAAAACTTTATTAGAAATAATTACATGATTCTCCTTCTCTTTAAACTCATTAAATATATTTACTATAAAAGCTTAAGTGCTATAATGAGAACAACAATAATATCGTCGTTTGTACATGTATATAGTTCTTTCTTTACAAATATTAGGCTCTTACTATTTTTATATATGTTAAGGAGCGATAGAAGAGATTGCATTTAAAAAAGTGCATTTTATTATCAAAACATTTGTTTTACTTAGGAAATGAGACGATAAAACTGTATATTGAATTCGTTATCATCAGTAAAGTAGCAGGGCGGTGCCCGTATCATGTTACACTTACCCTTTAGTATAAAAGCGTTAAAACTTCTCGAGTTACGCACATTCACGACTCGGGTAACAGAAACGTACGTTTTCAGAAGGTATTGACCAGACTAGAGAAAATTTGGTTACCAAGTTTTTGGCATTAAATGATATTTTTTCTAGCGATTTTTTAGTTGTTCATCATAAATAAAATATATTACTCGTATGTACTTATATGATTTTTTTACAAAACGAAATTACATAATAAAAAAAATCACATAACATATGACACTACTTACATGTCTTGTTTGCAGAATTTGAAATGTTGGTATCAAAAATTATGCAGCTGGCGGTCGTTGGGCTGGCAATGCTTTGGGAATGGAGATGCGATGCCGCGACCGCCGCCATCAAGCTTTGCGGCCGAGAGCTTGGCGACATCATGAGCAGAGTCTGCCACGTGTACAATAGCCCATCTTGGGCCGTGCCTACAGGTAAACCACTTTTAATTATAAAAGTAATAATATTTGTTTTTAACTATTGAACTTTTCATTATTAATATTCTTACAATTATCACAAATTTATAACTAGACACTCTTGAAAAGTGTACTCTCTTCAAGAAGAACCACAGTCTACTGCCTGACGAATATGTATAACTTGATGTAAACAACAGTGGTTATATATATATATATATATATTTATTATTTTTGTACATATTACGTGAATGAATTAATTCAAAACAAATACTTTGGATCATTTTATACTAGTGCTATATTAGTGTGTGCTTTCAACAGAACCCAAAACATTATTATACTGAAGATACGGTGTATTTATACAGAAAGCAAAATAATAACTATATCTACACCTATATCTTTTACAATCTATTTTTTAAAGTAATACCCCATGGCTTAGGAAGTACGGAGGTCAAGTGGGCAGGGCCCACTCCTGAATAGTTTGGAGCCCACTCCAGAAATATTTATTATCAAAAAAAAATACCGTAAAAAAATTAAAATAAAACTTTACATGAACAAATCTTTTCAAAGCTTTAGCTTAATATTTCCAGCATAAGTAAGTTAATAAATTAAACCCATAATTACTTTGATTATTCGATTTTATTAAAATAACCTTTTTAATAAATATGAAGTAGCTACTTACACGCGCCAAGATAAAATTTAGAACATGTCAGCTTTTTGCGCAGAAAATAAACATTTAGAGATAGCTACAACAATATTAAGGCTATCAAATCTAAAACATAAAAAATTATCGCCAATGTTATTTTTAAACGAAAAAAATCAAAACATTGCAAATCATGTTTACTATAAGTACATTAATAATACTTAAGCTTTTGACAAATAGACACGACACGCGACTTAGATGACCTGTAACAATAATATCCGGTTGACAACCCGATTTATAAACAATTACTAGCACAATTACGATGAATACCTACTAATTATATAATAGAAATATAAAAGTCATATTTGAGGCACAAGCGTGAAGCGTGTGTATGAATGTAAACGAAATAGGTCTTGGGTTCGATTCCTTTTCCTCATTAAATAGTAAACTACTTAAATGTATGTATATGTGTTTGTATGCTACTTTATAAATTATTTTGTATATTGTATAGTTGTTACTTAAATTACTTATATAATATAAATAAAAAAATACAAAATAGTAACACTAGTAGGCAGTCGTAGCACAGGTGCACAACCATGCGACTGTAACGGCAGCAGTTGTGGGTTCGACTCCCACTCAAGGCAATAAAACATTTAATATTTCCTCGCTCTGGTAACGACAAAAAGCTCGGCGTTGTTCTGCCACTCAACACACAAAGCTACACATGCCAAATAACCTTAAATTTATATTTTGTAAAGTTTTGTTACGCATATTTTATGCCATCTGTATAATTCAGATATTCTACACAACATAGAATACCTGGGGCGTCCGGGCAATGTATGAAATATTATGTATATTACATACTTTCATTAATAAAATTCCTTGGGATTGTATGCAGTATCTACTATTCCATCGGCATTGTGTAAAATAAATCGATCTTAGCCTATATTTCTAATATTCGAACTACAGATTTAGTTGTTTTCGAGGACACGTTAGGTTAGGTTTGCAGCTTACGAGTATATACTTAAAAATAACAAACCTAAGCTAGCCTGCACTTAAAACAGCAAATTAAATTAAAATAAATACATATGTAAGTACCAAAAGAAATCTGCACATACAGCGCGCTTAATGCCTGCCCGCACATCTCCCCCTTCCTTGCTCGCGTCTTATACATAGGTACATTACCTTTTTTATACATTACGAATTTTAGAGGAGTTCATAATAACCAACATCAATCCCAAGGTAAGGCCAGTATTTTAATTTTTGTCATCAATACTTAAACACGTTGTACGTTGTGCGCTACAGATGGATTATACATCACTCAATGTTCCAAAGACTTTTTGTAGCGGATTGTTTACTTCAATAAAAACAATACTCCATCGTGTCCCCTCACCATCATATCTGACGTTGAATAAAATAAAAAACTACAGTAATTTTATTTTATGCTAGTAGCAAATCTAAGCACATTTCTTTTTACTTATTTTTATCGTAACCACACAAATGAATTCTCCCCCCCTCCCCTTCCCCAAATATATATTCATATATAGAATCAAAAGTTATTTTACGAGTGTTTATAAATAAACATTATTAGTTACAATCAATAGGAATTGATTAATTGCTATCTGACCTCAATATAAACAGTCCCCCCTGAAAGCTTTATCAATTATTTCCTATTTTTAATGTCATTCTTAATGAAATGTTTAAATTATATAAAGTGATCTAGAAGATGAATGTAAATGTATATTTTTATCATCGGATTGTGCGACCTCTTGAATGTTTACATCTAATACTTAATCACAGGAAAACAACCAATATACTTACCCTCTTATTTAATACTGACCCTACATACACATAATATCAGACACGAACTGATTTCGTGATATGTAACATTCACATATGAGCCAAGGACGCCAGCAAACGCAAGCACAGTGGAAATTTCCATAATGAATATGGGCTAATAGCAGGGCGTTGTAACATACTTTGATAAATAGTTTTTTTTATATATATATTTATAACTCTAGATGTTAAAAAGAAATTCGTGAGACCTTTAATGCAAATAAATTATGTTAACCTTATATCACAAAAACATTATTAATAGATATTACCTACCTGTATCAAAAGTCCTACCTGTTAGGTGTCTTCAAGTAGCCTTCAGTTGCTAAGTTAAGAAGATTTTATATAGTTTTATAATTTATATATAGTTTTATAATTTATAGTGGTAGAGCAACCCGCTGCAGTTGTAAGGCGTAAAAGAAGAACAGGGATTGCTGACGAATGTTGCATCTACGGCTGCACGTGGGAACAGCTCAGTTCATATTGTGCTATAAGTGTTAAGTATGTTGTTTCGTTTATTAATGCTGAGTGAGTTTAGTGACATACATATATAACTTATAGTTTTTAAAAAAACGTACAAAACATTCGAACTTAGCGGTATTTGAACCCGCGCCTCCCGTACGGATTCAAAGGGCCTTAATACCGTTTTCTTAAAAAAATATTTTTTCTTTCCTAAGAAGGAAATAAAACTTAAAAATGTTAAAGACAAAACTACCATAATAGAATACAAAAAAATATTCATCACAAATGTTATGACCAATTTGACGTATTCCAAACGGAAAAGTGTCAATATTTATGCCTAATTGCTTTCTCCTATTAACATTAAGCCAATATTTTAAAAAAGATATAATAGCTTTGTGCTCAACTGGCATCCTCGAAGCAATAGAGACTGAGCAGGCTAGTAACTGGCAACTAATGAACAGATCCGAATCACCGCTGGACTCGATGGAGGCGCACATGATCGCGGACAGGTCGGCGGAGGCCGAGGCGTCGGTGTCGCCCGCAGTGGTCGGCAAGGACAGCGGCGAGGCGCGGCGCGAGGTGGGACGCGGTCGCAGTCGCGGGTACGGGCGCGCACGGGCACGGGGCCGCTGTTGGTGCCGGCGCAAGAGGCGCTCGGGCCGGCGGCGATCCTCACTCATGGGTAACATGGTGTGTCTCACCTACGCTTTCTTGTTCTTTTTTGTTAGCTACGTAGTGCGACAAGTAGTTAGTGCCTACGCAAAATTTACTTAATTTGAGCACATAAAATTAAATCTGCGTTATGCAATATGAAATAGGATAGCAATAAATAATTGAAATAAGTAGGTAATATATTTTACCTATATGGTAAATTATTATTTCTTAAAACTGATTTTTTTAAACTGAATGTTATACTTTAAAGCGATCTTTGTAAAATCTCTTAGTAAATTGTAAAATCTTCTTTGTTCCACACATTTGCCACGAAATTTGTTTGGACTTTTATGATTCATAATTTTTTCTTGGCAATGTTGGCTTGGAATGGTTAACTATAAAAATAAAATATATGAAAAAATAATGATCAGAAAAGAGAACAAGAAAGTGATAACTAACACTCATATTAACGCTTTTTGCATGCGTACTAATAATACCTCGCGTAACAATCTAAGTGCAACCACATGCAACTTTATTTATATAACATTATACAATACATTCTCATAATAATCATATGCTTTTTCTTTCACTCACATTCATAAAGGATAACATGAAAATTCGCTTTTCAACTTTAGCACTGTAATAAAATTGATTATGGATATTAAATTACAACTAAACATTTTCGAAGCATGTCTCAAGTACGAGAATGTATAAACATTTGTTCATAATATCTCACTTCAATCCTTTTAACAGATGGTTTAATATATTATTTAAGATTCATTAACTTGAAAATATTTCATGCGATTTGACTGTTAGAGTAGATTAACAAATACCTACTTTTCCTTTTGCAATATTTATTTTCTTAGCATAATTTGTTTACATGATAAAAATGTTTTAGGAGCTCATAAGAAGTGCCGCGCGCGCTGCTCCCGTACTGGGCACGGTTTCACCCCTTCTGACTTGGGGCAGAACTCTCAACACTGATCTGCCTACGATTGAACGAGATCGATACGCATACGTTGCAGTATACACATAAATTTATCGACACAGCAGAAAGAGAAATAACTTGTTAATTTGCAATGAAGGTCACCGATGCGGAGACTATTCCTCAAGTTAAGATTCAAATCTGTTAGCGTACTTTAAAATAGATGTAGCAAATTAGAAAGTCTATTGGAAAAGAACATTTTAAATTCCCATAGTCACTAAACAAGTAATATGAGTTTTAGACGCAACAAGTACCTTCCTAGCAATGTGTTCAAATACCTAGTGTTAGTAACGTGTATCATTGATGAAGAGTTTTTAAACGTATTCTATTATATTATTTCATATTGTGAATTATATATTTACATGTCTTTATATATTACTTGTGTACGTCTAAAGAACTTTGCCAAAAATTATAATGAGTTCAATAGATACCTCAGATAATTGTAAATCAACTATATGTGTACATATTAACACAACATAACTCTTTTATATACTTATGTTTACTGTATATACGATACTTAAATTACTGTTTGTAAAGCTTGTAGCCATATTACATCTATAACTACTGTATGTTATGTACTCCGTCTAAAAAGTTGGTATTGTATAGAGCAGAGATAGGCATGGGATTAGTACATTTCTTTGCTGAGTGCTGTAAAAAAACTTATGAAAAGACAAATTAAACCAAGCTAACTCTTTGATATTTTTTTAGAATAGAATTGGCTGATATTGTTTGTCTTACTCGAAACAAGGCACACCGCCTTCCTAGCTAGTTGTAAAAAAATTATAGCAATGTCCATAATAAATCGCAGCACCATAATAGATAATATGTTATAAAATTATGAATATTTTATTTTTAAAGCTTTATGTAACTCACCTACCATATAAGATATAAAGATCTCTTAAGCATCTGTGATAATTCCAATTGATAAAAATAATTCATTAACTTATGAACTTTAGTTAAACATTTAGTTTAAAGTATTTCTTTGTCGTTGTGATTGTAATGAATGTGTTTTGTGTTTTAGATGTATTATGATTTTATAGTAAGAGCAAGTGACTGATTAAATGGATGCTGTAAGTTTACGTGTCATTTTTGTTCTAAAATAATCCACTACTAGTTTTATGCCTCAATATTTAAAATTTAGGTATGAACTGTAATTGTTACATATTTATTTGATTTGTTATAATTATGTAAAACTCAGCTTCGCACACCTGCACAAAGTCTGCTCTTAGAAAATGCTCTTGAGCTTTACGCCCGTGTTTCTTGCACATTTGTTTGTAAATTGTGTGCAATAAAAAAAGTATATAAATAAAATTCATAAATATTTTTTTTGTGTACAAATGACAAAAAGAGAATATATTGTCATAAATTCTATACTACTCCCTAAAGTAAGTAAAGCCATCGTGGGACAATGGGGTAGTGTTTGACTGTTAATGCAAAGGTAATTGTATTCAATCCCAAAAAATTATTAAATTCAAATTATTTTAATTTTCCTGTTTCGGAAAAGAGTATTAGGTAAGCAAAGGACGGCGTTAAGTTTTAAAAATTGGGCAGAATAATTAATAATAGACTCTTCTTAACACTATGTTCGCTCTGCCTATCCTACTATGTGGAAAAAATTGTAAAGCTATAAAAACTTAGTATAACTAAATATTTTTTGAACTTTAAATAATACTTTACTAATACTCTTTGAAATTATATATCAACTTAATCTTTACTTAAAGATTAAATACTTAACTTATATATTATTTACTCGGATATTTAAAAAAAACTAGAAACTTAATCAAATAAATTTTAATACAATTACAATAAATAAATAATAACAAGCTTTTAAAGATCACTTAAGTCCTTTTCTATCACTTCTTTCTTAGATTTATTCTCATTATTTAACTTGTCTTTAGAAAAGTACTTATGCCAAATAATGTACTTAAACATTACTATTGCAATCAAAATCACAGCTAGTCATAGTGGACCTTTATTATCATTATTTTGTTTGGATTCTGATTCACTATTTCCCCCTTCAGTGCTATTTTTTCTAATAGGAAGTAAGTTTAGGCGTATACTATTGCCCTTTTGCCTCATTTGTATAATTTTACCAATTGACTTTAAATTCCTTTCTATAACTGTTGATATTTTTTCCTGTACATAAATAAAATAAATTATTTCCATTTCATTCTATTAATAAATATTACGATACTACTTACATTTACTATTGAAATTATGAAATATTGGCATTGAAATTAAAGAGGCAATATTTTGAGACATTGCTTTATGCTGAGTGGCAGAAATCAACACTTTGCTTTGTTTTACCTGAGCCAGTAAAACAATTGAAATATATTCTTTTCCCTGAGTGGATGTCCAGCTTAAAACCGTTGTTTATATTTGACAGTCTGATGCTGTCTCACTGCACCACTACATCCTCAAATTTATATTTGTTAACATAGACTGTTACCATTATGAGTAATTTATGCTAATTATAGTAGTAAGATTTTGTCAAGAAATTGACATTTTTCTTCTTCTATATATTAAATAAACATACCAATTTAGTTTGTTCCTTTTCTTCACCTGATATAACAATTCGAACTTCATGATTCTTTTCTAGTAACTTTGCTACCTTTTTAACATATGTTAATAAGTCATGGTCTGCTATTTTAGATGATAAAGTTATAAGTTTTTGTCCTTTGAGTGCATTATTATCAGACATTGCTAGCTTTTCTTTCCTTTTAGAAAGTTCCTCCTCATGATATTGTGCATTGGTCATCATTCTAAAAAATATAAAGACAGCACATAAATATGTAATTATAAAATCATAATTGTGTGACTTTATAATTATTATATAAGACAAAAACGTATTTTCTATTATCATTTCTTTAACAATAACGTGAGTTTTTATGAAAATACACAAAAATAACTTACTTATATATAGGCCGTCTAGTTTTCGAATCGACATCTTGTATTTTAACTAATTTTAATTCACGTCTAGATGACAAACTTTGAGCATTCTTAAGATCAGTGATACTAACTGAATTATCTGGGCTAATAAGTGTTATTCTATTTTCAATATTTGGTTTCTTAGGAACATTTTTTCCATCTGCAGTTATTCTTGTCCCAATGGAACGAGAATCAAAGAATCTTTTAGTATTAAGAAAAATACGTAATTTATTCATTTTGTTCTTATCTTAAAACTACTTTAGTACTATCTTAAACACAAATCTATTATGATACGATAAGTACTAACTGATCTAGGCCTTAATATAATAATGATACATTGTATAGCATTGTATCGCTGTATCCAGAAGGCTATGAATTTTCATTTAGTTTTCACGTTAATTAAGATATAACTACGCTTAGTCCTGACATATGTCACAAGTTGACTTTGGCATTTATAATAATTTCTTGGGCTTGAGAAATATTTTTAAAACTTCATTACCAGCTGTGGATCATTTTTGTGGAATATTTTTATAAGTAATTATAGTAATATTTTTGTTTTAGATCACAAAACTAAAACTTGTACCGACGTATAAAACTAGATGCCAGAGATGTAAAATATAAAAGTATAAACCTACCTCTCAAGTTTTGATCCTGAAATTAAAATACCCCGCTCCGTATCTGGTGGACAGAACCATTTTTGGACTATAAGTTATATTTATAATGCTTTAAATATAAATATAATCTATATTAAAGTATATGGAATACTCATTTTAAATTTACTATGCAGTAAATAGTGTTTAATACTCGTCCTATATTATAAAATACAAAACATAGTCATTTCTAGTTAGATTCGGTGTGGGGTGAACAGATGCACAGATGTTCAGAATAGAGTAGTCTTATGAACTGGGGCAGACGGTGGTATCGATCGACGAAGCGTAGGTTACAAGGTTTCTTAAGGCGGTGTTGAACCCGTTACTGTAGAATCTCGGATGTGCAGCTTTTGCGTTGCCGTCTTCTCCCCGGGATGAGTATCATTTGCTAAGCCGATGACACTCGCATCACAGCCCGGGAATCGAAATACGAGGAGGCCGACGACTAGCCGAAACCGGGATCCACCTCTTTATAGATCGCATCGAAGCGCTGGGACTGAGGATCCCAATCTCAAAGACTGAGGCCGTCTTATTCCATAACCGATTGCCATTGGTTTTTTTTTTGACGATACCGATCAACTGATATACTTATTTCATAAAGTAATTATAAATAAGTAATTATTTTAAAGTATTCTTATAAATTTGTATGTTGAAATTATACGTTTATATTTGACTAAGCAAACAATCCAATTGTAAGCAGATGTTTTATCGTCTTCACCAAGCCGTCGGCTCCACGTACCACCTCTACTGCCGATATATCACTTACTACACGATGACACGTCCGCTAAATTTAAAATCGTTCGCGGACCTTATTTAAGCTTCTGCGGACCACTGTTTGGGAGCCAGTGACCTAGAGTGATTTAATATTTGATGCTTCTTTTAAAAGTTACCATGGTGCTAATGTGGGCTTCTTAATTAAATGTATTTCCACGGATACTTTTTCATATATACAAATGAGTCTCCTTACTTCTAACCCTGAGAGTTTGTATATACACTGATAAAAATTCTTATTTACTGATAAACACCTTATATGGCATTCTTATTCACCTTTTACGCTTCTCAATATTATATAACACATGTATAAATATATTAATTGATATCTATAAAGTAAAATCTTAATTGTATATAACAATGTAAATAAACTCAATCAGTAAAATCTAAAAAACTAAAATCAGTATTTTATTAATAAAGATTAATAGTAAAGAACATTAATAGTAAAAAAAACTGAACACACTTTAACCAACGACATTCAAACATATTTTATTTTACGTTTTCTTAATTGCATGTAAAAAACAACCTTCTAATATATAATAAATTTCTTCTCAAAATAAAAAAAAGGAATAAAATAATGTATTTACTAACGACAATTTAATATTATGATCTAAAGACACTTTTCCGACTCTGTATCTATTCACACCGCAATTTCTATATACCTCTTTTTATTAAATGCTTAGTGTTATAATGTATAATCTATGGTAGATATGCCGAAATGTGCCAAACAATTTTGATTTGAGTTCTTCTAGTTTGACAGCGGGAAGGCAAACATGGTGGGTGTAGTATTTGATATGAAAATCCTAAAATATTTGTGTAATCCTAAAAGTATTTAGCAATTTATTACATGTCTGATATATTTAACTTTTTCAGTCGGCCCACAAGACATTTATTATCAAGCGCAAGCTCGCTAAAAAGTTAAAACAAAATCGCCCAATTCCCCAATGGGTGAGAATGCGCACTGGAAATACTATTAGGTGAGTTATCATTGTTTTTATTTTGTTATTATTAATTAATTTAATAAATTTGCGAAGTGAGCCACCGGCAAAATTAAGAAACGTCCAAGACTTTTGTTTAAACCTCTAATAATACATGAAATAATCATGTATATTCTGTAACATAACTCGTGATTATATGAAGTATTTTATGCATTTTTGTTGAAATTATGTTTCAACATCGTATTATACTATCGAAACGTATAATATTATCGAATCGTGTTTTGTTGACGTATTGACAATGCCGATAAATGATGCATTTAACTTCAATTTACTGCCTATTAAATATTACTAAATCAATTATTATTATTTGTTGTGTATGCTTATGAAATCTATTCTTACATTGCAGAAAAGTATTGTAACTTTTTCACACTAAAATTACCTTATAAAAACTTTAGCAATGAGCAGAACAATATATTTTTTAGATATCAATGATAATTTAATAGTGTAGTTATTATAACCTAACTATAACAACTGGCTTTTTGATACCCACGCCTTGCTATCAAAAATTTGACAACATACAACAACTAACTATAAAATCAATGAAATCATAAAGTCATAAATCATCAAAAGTTTTTTTTCATTTACTCTCTTGGTGCAGTTATTTTGCAGATGCTTAAAAAAATCACATTTATTCATTGACATTATTTAAAAATGTGGGTCCCACAAATCCAGCTCCAGTCCACTATCAGACAGTGTACCTGGGGAAAAGGATTTTCTAATGATATTAAAAGTTATTAATCTAATGGCTAGATACTACTCGGCTGTGACATATAGTGTTGATTTATTTATCATCATGTTTATAACTGATTGTCTAATTTTACTACTTTTACATACTATGCATCCTATTATGCTTTTTGTATACATTTAAAATATTACAACTGAATGTAAATTGAAATTGCATAGATATATTTTTAATATTAATTTGAAGACATATTACGTTAAAGCCAGTATGTGGTGTACAGCACAAAGTGTTACTATGAATGTGACTTGTTGTGAGTTCAATTCCTACTTGAAGAAATAAAATTTTGATGTTGCAGCACAGGGCCCCAAAGTGACTGTAAATGTAATTGTTTGTGGTGTCCCCACTCAAATATATGAAATATTTATTTCCATTTTATTTATTTTATTTCTTATAATTATTTCAGGTACAACGCTAAGAGGCGTCACTGGAGGAGAACTAAGCTGAAGCTGTAAGCTTGATGTCTTGTATCTGTTAAGTGAAATAAACATCTAAAACCTATAATTTGTATTATTCTCTATGTAGTTTAATTAATCCAAGTTGTAATATGACATGTTTAACATAATATTTTTCCATATGAGTGCTTGTCATCCTCAACCACCAATATGGCTAGACTGATTTAATAAAATTTTGTCATATTTCAATAGGTTGCATAGTTTGAGAAAATAATTTGAGCCAGGATTACAATTAAATTATGCTGCAGTTAGTTTATATTTTAATTGATATAAAAAAACGTAAGAAATTAGGAATAAGCTCACTAACAGGGGTTATTCAGTGTTATGAAATTTTGTGAAATGAAATGAAGAAATTTTGAAAATACTAATATATACAAGACTCCAACTAAACTATAAAAATATAGATAGGGTGTCAAATAACCTCATATTTATTATCATGGTACTTTTTCAGGCAGCATCTGCCAGACATTGCTTTGCTATTGCCAAATATAAGTGATGGGCTTTATCATTAATAGCATAGTCATTTGTAAACAACATCAGATAATTTAAATAATAATATAATTTACATTAATATCTATACCTGAATACATTTTTTATTTATTGATGTATGCTGAACACTAGACATTACTTACAAGTAATATTCTAAACACTACTATATTCTGCACTTTCCAGAAATGTTTTTTCTTTCCTTTACTAAATTATTTATTTAGCCTTAAGTTTTAATTGTCCTCGTGCGCCAATTAAGAAATAGTACATTTTATAGCTTCATACTGTATACCCTATATATATATACTAGCGACCCGATTGCGGCTTCGCCGGCTTTAACTACTGAATTATTCATGTAATGTAAACCTATGTTTGGAAAACACTAAGATTACTAATGTGAAAATTATTTAAACCTTAATGCAACCCGCATTTTCATAGTTCCAATAAGGATGTTCCAATTGTTTAAAAAAACACACTTAAACAAATAACACAAACAACAGAAAACTTTAACGAAAGAAATTATAAACAACAGCACACTTACTATTTTCTTACCCAAAAATACTTAAACGAAAGATGTAACCAACTATGTCGCGTTGAAATA
>DWAL01000193.1:0-13270 GCA_018230405.1 Heliconius hortense
TCATCCAGCACTCGCCAACCCCGAACACGACGCGCTAGGGCCGGACTCGCGAACGTTATGTCCACGACGGATCCGCCCAGCCTACTAAACAACTCAACTTAACTCAACTTTAAGCCTGCAGAACTTGGCGGAAAGTGGGCAGTGAAATGTCTTAACACTTCATTCGGCATACAGCGTGAAGCTGAAAACAGAATATACTAATATTTACTATTGGCTGTTTTCTGTCAATTAAAAATTAGATCAGATGGATCAGAGTTTACAGGAGTTTTTATGACGTTGAAAAATATTTATAATCCCATTCCATTCAAACGATTTAGACAACTTAATCTAAGGGCAATCGACTCTAAGAATGTAGTGTTAAAATATTTATTTACTTATTATTATTGATTTATTTATTTACTTTTACATTTGCGTTATTAAACGCAATCAAAATATTTTTTCTTTCTACTTCGATGAGAATGTACAAGTTTTTGTTCTTGTATAATTGATATTTTATTAAGGAACTCTTAATTATAAATGTTAAATGTTAATCTTGTGTAACACTGAATCTTATTTTTCGCTTGACAGCCTATACCCAAACGGTTTTCCTTGCTTCATTAAGCATTTCCGCCGGATCCGTCGGTTGTTATGTAATATTAAAGGAAATATCGGATATTGTATAACCATATAAGAATGTATAAGTATACTTTTCTAGTGTAAAGTAAATAACACTAATTTTAAATTCAAGACATTTTTCTTTTATTCAAATATGCACTGTTTATCAAAAATGTATATTATAAATATATTTTAACTTTAGGAACTTTATCCTTTCTTTTCTTTTTTACCTTTGAGTTGATGTTAATGTTGAAGCTAATATAGATAATATGAAATAATAATATTTAACTATATTAAGATACGTAAGTCAACATACATTTTTTTTCTCCATATATATTCCCTTAAATGTTTGCATATAACACAGACAAATATTATTCTACTTTATGTGTGTTCGATAGCTAAAGACAGTGCCGGACTTAATATTTTACATTTAATTTAAAAATAAGTAGTAAGAGATACATAATAAGCGTATACAGAGTGATTTAATTTTATTTTTCAGTGCGCTATTGTTTTTCACGTATGTATATACACTCGTATATTCTCTTCCTTTGCGGAAATGTACTTTTTATATTCATTTTATTGCTCTGATAAGACTCAATGCTTCGCTGAGGACTCAGCGAGACATTTAGGCATGCCTGGTGGACACCAGGCATGCCTAAATGTCTCGAATTCTGTTGGTAAGTAGAACGCAACGGAGGGCATATGCGGGAAACGGGGTGAAGTGATAAATTAATTAATATGTGGAAAGTTTAACTTTTTTATAAACGTTTGTTCAAATACAGCTTAAAAAACCTACCTCCATTACCATTACTAGTTGAAATATTTTAAATAAAGTTATAACTTCCTAGGTTTCCCTTGAATAGTGATAAATAATTCACAAACACAATGTGATATTATAAAATATATTTTATATCTTAAGATATAATAAGAATTATATCCACCATGGAATAAGATGTTAAACCGAGATAATTATTATAATATTTTACAAAATTCTATAGAACCTATCAGATTAGGCCTACGTAAATACAGCTTATTGCATGATCTATATGAATGTACCGATACGACTATATAGTTAAAGTATACACCTCAATTAATTTATAATTTCTTATTCACTAAATTGCCATAAATTATAATTAAATAAAGCTGTAACACTATGATACCCGCCGTGCGCGCCGGTTTCCTTTATACAAATACATTATTGCTATTATTATATTGTAAGCGTCATGGTTGTCAACGTGTCTAATTTTCAATATTTATTTGTTGGTTTATTTATATTTTCTACTGTCTTTAGAGAAGCAGTTGATGTTTTATCGTGGTGCAATAGTGTATTATTGTTAATTCAAATATAATTTCAGAAACATATTTTGTTTTCATGAATTTTATATGTGACCAGATCAGAGAGATAAAATCAGCTTCACGCTGTATCCCGCACACAGCAGGGTAGGCAGATGAAACCTAGTTTTACATACCGTTCCCCACTTTCTGCTTGTGTTGAGTGGCGGAACTCAACGCCGCGCTTTGTCTCGACACCAGAGCGAAAAAATGAAAATATAAAAGTAAATAAATATTTCATTTCCTCGAGTGGGTATCGAACCTACAACCAGTCGATTTTGCAGTCACACATTATGCCCCTGCGCCACGACTGGCCTCACTAGAGAGATATTTTGTGGTATGTAATCATGGAGGAGAAGGGAGAGAACTTGTGACCCCAGAGGACAAGAGTAAGCCAAACACTCACCTACACTATCAGAGCTTCTCTTTACCATAATCGTAAAATAGAAAATTATAAAAAATACATTACATCATCCTATTCCCTCTGCAAAATGTGTAAGATTTATTTATTTTGCAAAGCTCTAGAACCCGCTTCACAGTTTACTTACTAGACAAAACGTTTTCTTTTCTTTCCGTTCTAAAATAATAAGAAATAAAACAAACAAATAAACAATAAGAAAATTAATTTATTATTAGAAACCTTTCGTCAACCCTACATACGAGTACAGTGTAACGCGGATACAAGACGTCGCGTGAGTTGTTTCTCAGCACTAATCGCGTCCATCTTCTTAACCCAGCTCCTAATCAGCAGTCGACAGAACGTATGATTTATTGTCGGCTACATCTCTCTCTACTTTCTGTAATTTGTGTAATATTATATTGTTATTACGTATATATAAATATACGTATTTTATTTGTGTTAGAGGTTAAAGTTGTTTGATAAATCCCTCTTAAAATAGTATTATTAACATAAGTTATATAAACTGAAGCTAAGTTCTGGTGACTGTAAACGCAACAGGTTGCGGGTTCGATTCGCACTTGAGGAAATTGAATATTTAATGCTTTAATTTTTTCGCTCGGGTGTCGTGACAAAACTTGGCGTTGATTTTCGCCTCCAGAATTCATCGGAAAGCGGGGCGTGGAGTGTCTTAACACTAGGCTCCCTCTGCCTACCCTGCTACCTGCTGTATAAAGCTGAAAAAAATAACATTTTTTTTTACATGACTGGCCTTACAATTTTTATAATTTGCATATAATTATTATAAAAAAAAATGTTTTATATTTTTTTAATAATTACTTCAATACGATTTCTCTTCATACTAATATAACATTAAATGTACGCTACTAATATAATATAAAAGTTAAATGTAAACGGGTAGGTACTCTTACTTGCATTTTTATCAAAACATTTTGGTACGGTTGTTTAGAAAGCCAACTGACTATATACGTGGCGATTGTGGGTTCGATTCCGATTTAAAGGAATTAACAATTTTCATTTCCTCGCTCTGGTAACAAGATAAGGCACAGCGTTGCGATCCGCCAATCTCAATACGAAATGTCTCGACAATTGAGCGGAAAATGAGAAACAAAGTGTCTTAACTCTAGATTTTCTCTGGCTGGTCTTTTATATAGAATAAATCACAAAATCGAACAAAAAATATATGTATCATTTCGGGTCACGACAGGTAGCGATTACATAATATCAGTATACTATCGTGTCGACAGTGCAACAAACTTTTGTTTTTACTGGTACTGCTGACTCTACGAGTCCGTGTTATTATAGGTATGCTTCAAATTATACTAAACACACTTTTATAAGATAAATGTGTAATAAAAGCTATATGGTCTTTATTTCTACCGCTTAGGGACTTTCCACAGTTTACGGGGTGAGCATGATGTACCTAGAAAATTTACTTCGTTATAAGTACATTTTGCGCTATAAGGGTAACTAATTGTTGGGAAAAACCAAATTATAAATTATGTCCTACCTAATCAGCAAAATCTCTATGTTTTTCAAAAACCTGAATAAATTTTACATAGCTGCTCCAAATAGGAATTGTGCATTTAGATATGCCCAAATATATATCTAAGCTTAAATATATATGTACATATTTAAGCTTAGATATATATTTATAAAAGCTGTTTCTTATTACTATACTATTATTTTAAAATACATAATAAAAAGAGTATTCCTTAAAGAAATATTTACTTTCGCAAATCCAAGCAAAATTTTTAGGGGTTGCTTTGCCATCAAGCCGCATTGTAGTCTTTCAGGCGTGAAAATGAATGTTATAAATAAACACGCGCCTCGCGGCCTATTATCATACGAGCCCGGACTCCTGTGTGGTTTTGTCTTTACAAAAGTAAAAAAAAAACTTAAATAATATTACAAAAGTAAAAAAAGTTTAATAATATTGTAAAAAAATATAGAAATTCGGCAACCGCCGAGCACCAGACGGCGATGGATTGGTTGAAATTGGTCGGTATTTCTGGATATTTTTTGGTGTTTTCGTGTCAGTGTTTAGTGAAAATCTTAAAGGACTTTTCAGTGTTTAGAACAGTGAATGTGAAGTGTTTTTGCAGATAATCAGATTATCTCTAATTTATCAGATTTAACTTTTGAAAAATTGGATGTACTTAGTAATTTAATAAAACAATTTAATTATTATTTAATAAATTTAATTAAGTAACTTTCTTAAAAAAATACATTATATTTTTATAATTAAATTATAAAAATTGTAACAATTGTTTTCATTTTTACAGTTCACTCTTCTTGTAGCTGTTGCTTCTATCTCTGTAAAGGCAGATGGACCTAAGTAAGTGTGTGTTTTGTTTATATTTCTAATTAATTCAAATTAGTATTCTAAAACAAAAAATGTTTGCGAAAACAGTAAATTGTGTATTTTTGCTTAGCGATTACAAGAAAATATAAAGACACAGCGACATATAAATACATTTTAATATTTGCTAGGCGATGATTTTTTCCAATGAGATGAATTTATAAATAATATCTCTTCAAAAAGTTAATTATCATTTGCAATATAAAAAATATGAAGGAGAAAGAAAAAAAAATGGATATTAATAAAAAATATTTTCATTAAAAGTTATGTATAATATGTGACGTGTAAAGAATAAACAGGGCAGCGACGTCGCGATGCCGAGAGGGAAAGCAACCCGAGTCACGCACGCCGTCGACTGTAGGCGGAACCACAAGAAACGGGCGAAACTTGCATGCGAAAGTCATTACCACCGTTACATATGATTTCCTTGAGTTTTAATTAGTGTATTGATGAAAAAAAAAAGAGATTTGAGAAAAAATACTTTACCACTTTTACATTGTTACAGAAAAAAGATCCGCATACATCTACCACAGAAAGTGAAGCATATTCACCACCATAAGAAAATTTATATAACGAACCACCCGGCGCCTCAGTATGCTCCAGCGTACTTGCCGAGTGCGGAGGGCACGGTGGCAGTACCCACGAGCGTCGCGTTACCAGCGATGGCGAACATCCTGCCCATCAACCCTGTAGATCTATACGATGACAACCCATCACGACTGCCAACCATTGCTCCTGCAGCTTCACAAATTTTGCCTTTGTACCACGCGCGGGGTTACTATGGACCGACACCGTCCGACATAGAAGACACTGAAGATGAAGAATCTGAAAATGTAGACTATGTGCCTCAGTCATATCCTGCCCATCCTCCGCCTCACCAATCGAAGCGATTAAAAATTATTAAAGTAAATGAACCACCACGAAAAAAAGTTGTAAGAAAAGTAAAACCGAAACGAGTAGCATTACGTAATAAGCCACTGCCTGCGTCGAATGCTGATGGTGAACATCCTGTGTCTACCTTCCATGAACAATTTTACTCGGATATCGACGGCTCCGGAACCATAAGAAAGATAAGAAAACCACCTAGGGTCGAGAAAATTGTAGATGGAGACACAGAACACATTCACACATACAGTGAAGAACATATACATAAAATGCTCTACGACTCCAAATTAAATGGCGTTGTTGGAATAGACCCTTATAACGGATTGCCCGTTATATCTAACAGTCAACATGTAATTCCTATCAAAGGTGCCCACCAATTGCTAGCTGTGGCTTCGAGCCCATTTGCTGGGTTAGCAGCAGTTGGTGCAATAAATAATCCTGCCCACTTCCAATACGCCGAGTATAATCCGAGAGAAGTTACCCATGATCATATATTTCACGACCATGGCGAAATTCCTGCAGACGTAGAATTAAACAAAGACGCCTTAGCGCTTCCTCCTAAAGTATCATACAATAGTCAAGGCTTAAGAATCCCCTCAAGCAACAGGCCAAAAAGTAAAAATTATCATAAAAGCAAAAAGAACTTAAAGGCTTTAACAGGTGATTTTTCTTATTACGAAAGTATATATTCTCCCTCAATTGGGCAAAGTAAAGTACATAGACCTTCCTTAACCATTCCAACATTTGATGCATCAGAGGAAGCAAACTTCGAAGAATATAAAGCTGTTCCTGAATATGGATACAAAGATAAGAAGCCTCGAAATGCTGGTAATTCGTATTACAGTAAAAATGATTACAAAATACAGCCGTCAAGTCCTCCAGCACCTTTCTCTACATCATCAACAGTAGTACATAATTATAAACCAAAAAGATATTCTGGGCCGCCTCCACCACATGCAGGTCTAACAAAATTGAGGGATCCTTTTGCTAATTTTAAAGACAGTTATGCTAATAATTTTGAATACGATACATATGCCTCCCCATCTAATATGTATACGTCCGAAGATAAAAATGATGTTGAATATTCAAGCCGAGGTAAGAATGGTAAGAAAAAATCAATATCGACGCAGAATATAAGTTTTGGCGGCAAAGATCACGTATCATTTGTAGATCACATGGAAGATGAAAGTTTCATTGACAGTATGGATGGCGACGGTCCCACTGCACTAGAAAACATTGAGCAATATGACCAACAACAAAATAGTGATATTGTTACGCAACCAACTTTTATGATAAAAGAGAACACGCCTTCACATCAGTATTATTCTTTGATGGCAGCCAAAGCTTTGCATGGAGATCAAATGTCTGCTCCTGATGCATCAAATGATAATTTTCAATATGCAGACGCACCATCAATATCATCGACCGGCCTTCCACCCATATCATCTACTCCCAACTATTATAACCTACAAAGTTCAGAAAATCCAAATGTAGACTTTTCTAAGTTCTCAGCTGACATAAAATTAAATAAAAATTCAGAACCAGGTAAAAGAAAAGGTAGTAAAGAAAAACCCAGGGATCCTAGGACAAGGTTATTACATAATCAAGAATCCACTCCTTCACATGCACAAGATAGCTTTTTAGTCAAAGGAAAACTTAAATATGGTGATAAAATTTAGACTGCTTCGATAAGTATATTTTAAAAGTGAATTTGATTGTATATAGTGACGTCAGAGTATAAGGTCCTACAAGAAACGCCTATAGTGATATGAAGACATACTCGTAATCCTGTGGTAACTTAAATTATTTATAAATTATATGATTCCGTTTTAATGTAAATAGCGCAAAACGATATTAGGCATTTCGTGTGAATTTGTAGTTAATATTGTAAGGATTAAAATAAATATTAAAAAATATTTTACTATTACTTACGCCAACATATTATAGTATATATTATACAAAAAGATATTATATATTTTTTATTATAAACTCTGCGTATATACCTATTTGTTTACAATTAATTTATTTAAAATCGCTTTTGTTTAGTATTATTTAGAGTATAATCATTAAAAATTAGATCATACTAAAATTTTATTACAGGAAATAATCGCAGACGCAGGCAATCAAATTGAACTGTATACAGCGCCTACCAAAATAATATATATATAATTTTATTTACATTTTTGCATAAGTTTTATTTCAGGCGCTATTTTAGGAAGTTGCGTTATTGTATAGTAATATAATTTAAATTACTAGGCTATAGTATTTTTAAATATTTATATTATAAAAAATGTCCCTCTGTGTGTACATAATGGAATGAAACAGGAAATTAGATGGGCGAGCTTTCTCCCATGATTCATGGGAATCCGAACGACCGGAAGTGAAGGGCGATTGCACAACCGGATTAAGCACAGACTGAGATAACTAAACTTACGTAAGTTCTTTTACACTTGACATTAAGCTTGTCTTAAAATTGTTTTTATTGCCATCCTAATACCTAATAGATCCTGTAACACTAAGTAAATTAATTTAAATTATTAGATTTCTTTCTAATTTTTGATATTATAACATCATATTTAACGAAAACTAAGGAAGAAGTTGTAGAAACACATTTAACTACATAATGAGAAGTTTGAATATTTTAAACGCCACATTCGCACGATAGACGGAGGTTCGTAGAGAATGGTGTTAATAATAAAATTCTCAAGATATTAGAAACTACATTTCAGTGTATTCTCACAAGCCGCAAAGGTCATCAAACATCAACTGTGATTCGACGTAGCGATAAAGTGATTCTGTTTTATCACTTGCGTTAAGACCTTAACAATTGTATTCAAGTCGTGTAGTCTTAGTTAGTAATTTAAGTTTTTATCTTTATAAAAAAATATATAATTTCAATTATTAAATAAATCATCTTCACGATGTATCCCGCATACAGCAGAGTAGGCAGAAGGAACCTAGTGCTAAAACACTCCGTTCCCCACTTCCCGCCGAATTCTGGAGGCAATGCGTATCAAGTGGCGGAACTCAACGAAGCGCTTTGCCTCGACACCAAAGCGAGGAAATGAAAGTATTAGGTGTTGAGTGACAAGACACTACGTCACCTTTTATAATATTAGGTCATAGAGACTAATATATTTTAAACATTCTTCCGAGGATTTGAACTTGAAACCATGGCTTGATTACTAAACCGCGCATATAGCGTGGCAGGGAGAACCTAGTGATAAGACACATAGATTCCGTCTGCCTACTCCGCTATATGCGGGATACAACGTGAAGCTAAAAAAAAAGAGAAAAGGGTAGTGGAAAACATCAACGTAGTACCTACCAATGTATGTTTTTATGCAATAATATTTGTAATCTAAGAATTTCACCAACCGGGAAGCGAACCCGCAATAACTACGTTTACAGACAGTTACCCGTAGTCGACCACTTAAAAAAAAATTGAAAAAGTAAAAAAAGGACAATTTTTCATTTCATGCCCGCATTGTTAACATGACAGGTAATTGTTTCAAGCATAATGACCGCTTCCCACTTCCACGTAACTATTACGTAAATCTTATTTTTTCCGTAATCACATCTGATAATACTTGTTACATAAAGATTAATATTAAAATTTATTTAATTATATTAATATATATATATAGACTATAAAAGCGACGGTTGCGGGTTCGATTCCCACTCGGGGGAGTTAATTATTATTTATTAATATGAAGGTTCAATTTCTTCGCTCTGGTAACAAGGTAAAGGCGCAGGGTTGATTTACGCCACTCAACACGCAAAGTGAGGACTACGTGAAAAAAATATTTGCAGAGAGGTCTTTGAGAACAATTTAAAAAAGAACCGAAATTAAACTTTAACATTTAAATTAAATCTCCACATTCAAGTTTGGTCTTACGTAACTTTTACTTATATTCAGTAGTACCTACTCAGCGTTATGAGAAAAAAACTTCTTAAAGATCATATTAAAGATATATTTCCTATCTTGTCCATTTGTGAGTCTGGGTAAGCTAGTTCTCAGCTTAACCTCACTTTGCATTTCGTCTGTGCCAGCCATAACAATATCTACATATTAAGTTCATAAATATATCGCTTTAAAATTCGAATCCATAACCATCGCCATCGCGTTCATTCTTGTACAGTTATAAAACATTTTTTTTGGTTTGACGGTGTATCCCGCACATAGCAGAGTAGACAGAGAGAGTCTAGTGTTAAGACACTCCGTTTCCATGACGGTACTTCAGTTTTCCACTCACCGCTAAATTCTGGACACGTTACCTGTTGAGGAATCAACGTCGCGCTTTTGCCGCGTTATCAGAGCGACGGAATAAATATATTAAATATTTATTTCCTCGAGTGGGAATTGAACCTACTACCTGACGCGTTTACATTCGTGCTGTATCTCTGCGCAACGACTGGCACTACGTGAAAACTTAAAAATATGTTTTTAAATTGCTTTACAAATATATAATATGTTTACAGAATTGAGTTACAGAAAAGTAGTATAACGATATTTTTTTTATCTCTATTAAGCTTATACACAAACTACCAAATATGTGAAATTACCAACTCGACAGAAAGTAGCACATGATATACAGATAACAAGAAACGACTGCGGAAGTGAATACAATGGCTTAGGAAAAATACTATAATTTTGTTGTTAGTTAGGTGTTCAAGAGACATGATTTTCTCTAATTTTTTAAAAGTATTTATGTTAATAATATATATATATATATATATATATATATATATGTGTTAATTATTATGAATATCCATAAAATTATTAAAGAAAGGTAAAAAGAGACACGCAATATTTAAATAACATTTATTATTAATAACATTATAACAATAACTTAAAACTACATAACTTAAGAGAGTTGTACTGTAATACTGGATCTCACCGTATTTCACCAGCGAATACTATGACTTAGTTGACAATTATAACAAGTATAATCTTTAATTTTGATATCTATTATTTTCTTTTGTGATATGGACCACCTCCATGGCCAGCGCCTAGCGCGTTTGTGTAGCTGTCACCAAAGCTGCTGCCACCACTACCGTGACCGATACTGCCATGACCACCGTGACCACCTAAGTCAGATAAACTGAAGCCCCCGTGGCCGCCATGACCTCCAGATCCAGAAATACTATAGCTATCGCCATGTCCTCCTCCATAACCCCCAAGACCAGATCCATGTCCACCGCCGACATTATAGCTGTCTCCGCCGTGACCTCCGCCGCCTCCTCCAAAGGACTGTACACTCACGACGGAGTAGCTGTCATGTCCACCTCCATGGCCACTTCCAAAACCGCCTCCGAGTCCACCTCCGTGCCCTCCGTGGCTTCCACCTCCGTAGCTACCAAGCCCACTTGACCCGTGGCTATCATGGCCAGAAAAACCAACACTGTAGCTGTCTTGGCTACCTCCAAATCCATGGCTAGATCCACCGCTACTGTGGTCGTCATGGCCGCCGTGTCCGCCTAAACTGCTGCCAATATCAAAACCGCCAGAACTATGACCTCCACCGAAACCGCCTCCATAACCTCCTTCATGACCACCGCCGAAACCACCTCCATGACCGCCGCCGAAACCACCTCCATGACCACCACCAAAACCTCCTCCATGACTGCCGTGATCACTGCTGATGCTACCACCATGACCACCGCCATAGCCGCCTCCTCCGCTAATTTCGTCAAACCCACCTCCATGTCCACCTCCGTGTCCTCCACCACTTCCTCCTCCGAAGCCAATTCCTCCATGACCTCCACCAAGGTCATAGCCTCCAAAATCACCTCCGTGGCCACCATCTATGTCATGACCTCCGTGACCGCCTCCTAAATCAATACCATGGCCGCCATCACCTCCGTGACCACTGTCGTGACCTCCGCCATAGCCACCTCCTATATCGTGTCCACCGCCATATCCTCCTCCTGAATGATCACCTCCGAAGTCGTGACCACCACCAAATCCTCCACCGCCTCCGCCTCCAAATCCATGATCACCGCCGATGTCATGGCCACCCCCAAATCCACCCCCATGACCACCTCCAAAACCGCCGCCATGGCCTCCTCCAAAGCCGCCTCCAAATCCTCCTCCGTATCCGCCCCCGCCTCCACCATGACCACCACTGCCTTTCAGGTGATCAGCAAATCCTCCATGCAAATGATCAGCTAGACCACTTCCATGACCACCGTGGCCTCCATATCCTCCACCGCCTCCATGCCCGTGGTCGTCGTGGTGTACCACCACTTCTTTCGAATGATGATCTTCAGGTATATGAACCCGAATATGAACACTGTAAAACATAAAAAATAATAAAAAATTACAACTCTCGCATCGCATTGCGTCTCCATTATCACTGCAAAAAGTTGGCAAATATCAAGTAAGTTGATATAATTATGGGAAATCTCAGCTACAATAGGTCGCAGAGCAGGGTCGGATGTGAAGGCAGTGAAAACCTAAGGGTGAAAACACAACGACTTTTCACAATTACCACAATAAGCCCGTGAGAAATCGTTAAGTACAGAAATTTCAATTAAATGCTTCCATCCACAGGTGCCTTGTGGTTCCGGTAAGCGTTCTAGCGTATAATCGTTAAATAAACAGTCTGAACCACACTCGAGGCCACTTACTGCGCAGGCGCACAAAGTAAACGCAATAAACTGTAAGTTCGATTCCCTCCCGAGGAAATGAAATATTTAATATTTTCCTTTCTTCGCTCTGGTTTCAAGGCAAAGTGCGGCGTTGAGTTCCACTCGACACGCAATTCCTCCAGAACTCAGCGGAAAATGGGTGACGGAGTGTCTTAACACTAAGTTGCGCTAAAAAAAGGTATCACAAGTTTAAAACAAATAAATTGAAGGACATGAAAATACTAACTGTTCATGTCCAAAAGTCGCGGTGCAGATGCCAACGCTAGCCAGCAGAATACAGCTTAGCTGAAATACAATATATACATATAATATGCAATTTTAAAAGCCATTCTCTATCTATCTTTCTGTCTTCTATCTTTTTATATATGGAGTTAGTTATATAACGATCCTAGATAAACTTGGTTAAGTTTAAGATGAAAACGAAAGCGGTACTTGAACCAGATGGATGTCTAGTTCACGAGTGTTCCGGGTGACGTAAGCGGAGGATATCAGTACCTACTGCGCTCCGATACGGAAACTTGTAGGATATTGAACTATCATTTTGAATACTATTATTAAATTAATTATTTTAATAATATAATATTAATAAACTTTGATTTTCAATTAACACTAACGATTTACTTATAAGGATAATGTATTAATTAATATATATATATTTATATGACAACAAGAGATACTACTACTCACGGTAAAACGGTAAGCCATTGTGTGTGATAGCTCCTTCCCGCACCAAAGTAAACTCTTGTGGCTTTGCTCATACACCAAGCCTTTTATAAGACGGTGAATGTGCACCCCTACTTCGCACATCAGATGTGATACATGTAAAAATACTATTTACATTATTAAATAACTGCACTGTGCATAATTAAATATTACTTTTCTCACAAATAATTTTATATTTTCGAGGATCTTAGCCATCGTTTATATGTTTTATTTTTTTTTGTATTTTGAATGAAAAAGAGGCCAGTCATGGCGCAGTGGCACGAAGTGTGACTGTAAAACCGACTGGTTGTGGGTTCGATCCC
>DWAL01000194.1:0-13261 GCA_018230405.1 Heliconius hortense
AGAGCACATATCACTTCGCCAATGTCACGTTGTGTGGAGAAGACACGAAGGAGATCATCTGTACTGTATTATTGATTATTTAAATGTTATACTAAAATATATTTAAATATAGTCAAAATATTACACTTGTTCACAAATAAAGAAATGCATCATATAATTCTGAATAACTAATTCATAAATATATATATATAAAAAATCTTTTGTTCTTTCATTAGTATACATATTTTAAAATATAGGATATATTTTTATTGCAAAAAAACTTCTATAAGAAATATATACAGTATAAGTACCTATAGAGCTTGGTTGGTAGCACCTAAAAGTTAACATTAACTTTTAAGAGCTATAGAAAAAAAATATTTCACCAGTAAATTTTCACTACCACTAATTTTCTAGAAAACTATTAATACCTACGTATAATAAAGAAATAATCTTATCAAATCAGCCTCGATGACAACGACAATTTATATATATTCTCCTTTTCTCTAAATAATAAATTTGCTACGGTATTAAGCAAAACAATGTAGCCAATCTAACCAAATGGAAAAAACTTGAAAACATAAAAAATTATAATGAACGCCACAAAGGCTAAAACAAATCTATAACCAAAATTTAATGTCACCTTACTGTATCTATTTATTTTATGAGGACTAAATTTAATACTTTCGTATTCTGGCAACACTGTTCGCAGTCTCAATTCTCAAGTTGCAAAGAGAAACAAAATGGACGGAGTGTAGTGGCTACGCTTATAATGATCTAAATATTGTGAGACAATTTGCAAATTGTTTGATTGAAATCTTAACAATTAATAAATAATCATTATTATCTATAATATAGACAGATTAAGTTATAAAAGGCTATTTTTTATTTATTTTTTAATAGCGTTCGGTTTTTTGAAATATGGTATCCATTTTGTGATCAATCGTATTGTGTGGCGCTTACAGTAAGTATAACTTGTTATGAAATAAAGTAGCACTGGAATGTTTTATTATTAAGTATTATGTTTTAAATGTTCAAAATTGATATATAATTTACTATTTGTATAAAAACGAAGTATGTATTCTTATCTCTACTAAGGTATTACTTATAATATCTATGGTTGTTACAGTAGGCAAAGGTAACTTATATTATTCGCCGAGACTTATTAGGTGACAATATTTAAGTATTACCCTAAAAATAAAAAAGCTATATAAATAATTCATCTTTAATTTTAACTGAATTAGTTAAGGTGTTCTTTTACTGCTGTATAACTGAACGGGAGAAGTTATAGCGCTGTATGTTATGTTATAGCCATAAGCGTATAGCTTTTCCCCTTGGTTGTACATCGAAATGCATCACGAAGATTTTTTAAGGTAAGAAATGGACAAGAAATTTTATGCATAATCAAACACAAAACTATTAAAATTATTAAAAGAGTATTTAATGTACAAATTATTTACCTATCTGTATTTTTTATAAAGAGTAGAAAGTCACTTTGCTGTATATCAAAAATATTTATGTTTATTGTATTATAAAATACAGAAAGATTGTATAAAAATATCATCATAGTAAAAAAAATATTTTAAATATTTATGTTATATGTCACTATAGTATATATTGTTTACATGACATAATCACACATTTGGAAAGACAGAGCATAATTGACTTTTCAGTAGTTAATTAATATTATTTAATTAAAATTTAAAATGTTGTTTGCTGACAAGGATAAAAAAAAGTCTTTATTGTGTAAGGTATGTTTTACACTGTTCATCTATTCATGTTCATTACAGAAGTAAAATATTTAGAAAATATAAATATTTTATTTTATATATGCTTATGCCTTTGATGTAGCAGGTTAAATAATCTTGTGGTTATGATTTTATTGATATGTTATAAAAAAAATACTAAACATGTGATTGTAAGTTAATATCTATGTAATATTCCAGTTGTTTAGGTAGCTATTGCCTTTGAGCTACAAACATTTTATTTTTAAAAACCAAAACACGTATTCAAAGTGAGAATATTGAAAGCAACAGTATGAGGCCTAGGAACACAAGGGAGTGACTATAACGCGGTGGTTCTGGGTTCAATCCCCATTTGAGGGAATGAATTATTATTTCTTAATATTTTCATTTCCTCACTCTGGCACCAATGCAAATTTCTGGTGTTAAGATCTGCCACTCAACATGCAATGCCTCAAAAAGTTGAGAACAAAGTGTCTTATCACTATGTTCCCTCTGTGTACCCTGCTGTGTGCGGAATACAGCATGAAACTAGTTTTAACAGTTTAAAATATGTCTTTATGGAACAATCAAATATTTTTCAGCAATGTGTCATAAAACACATCATTATGAAATAGCTCATGGAATTTTTGCAATTAAGAAGATTAATTAATTAATCTAGAATGTGTACAAAATATTTAATTTAAGCCTCTTAATTACTTTCTGGTCTGGCCTATTCTGATATTTGCTTAAGTCCAGAAAAAAAAACAATAACTACAAAATATTTACACATTCAACATTTACAAAATATATGTTTATTTATTAGCAATAAATACGAAAATATAACTGCTCCTTCAAAAAAGGTGCTAAAGAAACTTAGACACTCCTATATATAAACACTGCATGTAACATGATGCTGCTACTGAACAATGTCTTGTCACTTTGAGTGACTCTGTTCTATTAGATAAAAAGCTATTTTAATAGCACATGGGCATTTAATAGCACATCCTTAACTCATTTATACAACAATTATGTCCATGTCTTACGAAGGCACTTGCAATAACTGGTTTATTTATTAAAAACATTTAAAAATTTTCAATAATTTAACAATAAGCTAATTGCAGTTCCACAGTTTGTTATACATTATTATATAAATTTATAAAGGCTAATTTATAATTAATATTGTTAGTATAGGTCATTATTGTAAAATCTTAAATTTTTATTTTAAATTATTATTTTATAATAAAAAACTTAAAATATTGTTTATGAAATTAAAATTAATTAATAAATTAGGTAATAAAATATAACTTTTCAAATCCGTTTTATTGTAATCTAAGTTTGTTACTTTTTGTAAGTAAACTACATGCTTTATTAAATATATGTCAAAATGATTAATATATATTATGAACAAATTTTATTATAAAAAAATCTGTACAGTTAAAGATAGAATCCAAGAATTGCAAAATTTATGTTAAGTTGTTGATATTTCAGAAATAAAATGGGTCATCAAATTACTCCCTGGAATCTTAAATCCAAACTTATTTTAATTCACTCTTAATTGAGTGATGGACTCATATAACTTATTTGGTGATGATGGAAGCGGTATGTTGGAAGGACTTACTGATCTTGGTGGAACAGACAGCTTTGCTGGTAGCTCTACATCTGGAGTAACAGGAGATAATAAAGATACTTCTGACAATAGGTATGTGATGACTATATTGAGTAAAATATAAACACACACACAACTACAAATGTCATTGATAAATTTCTATAGTTACAGGCAACCATATAATCCTAATAGTGTGACACAAGAAGGAACAATACAAAAACTGGCATCTTTTGGAGGCGGGGGCGCTAGTGGTTTACCTAGTAGTTCTCAGCCAGTTCCGAATCCAGGAACAGGCCCACCTGGACCAGAATATCATGATTATGGTGGATACCCTCCGAGACCTAGGCTACCACAGCCCCCCCATGCACCACTTCATCCATCACACCACGTTCACCCATCACATTCCTACCCTGGCTATCATCCGGGACCAGAACCAATGTACACAATACCTGAACAAGGTATATATTTACGGGGATTATACATAATATTCTAATAATTTTGCCCTGTTTATTTTAATATCATTAAATTTTAAGGTATTGGAGACATGGGTGTATGGTCAGGAGCACCAGGAGCAAATAGATATTCACCCATTACACCTGGATATAGACATTCATATGAACATCAACAAAAGATGCACCAATACCCACCACAACAGGTAATCATAATCAAATTTAAAATATATTATTTTCTTTCACTTCATTAAGTTACTAATAAAGTAATAATAATTTTAGGGTGCTGGCATAGGAGCCTTACAAGCTCAAAATGGTGCATATCTTCCAAGACAACCTCATTTTCCTCAACCATCACAACAACTCTATGGTCAGCAACAGGTAAATTTTGAGACTATTTTATTGAATTGAATATAAATATAAAAATTCCTAAAATAAATTTTATATTTAATTATTCTTTTGCTTTCAGAACTACCCAAATTATGCACAAATGCACCCTCCATCTGCAACTAGAATATCTCAGCACCCCACATATCACCAGCAAATGGATGTAAATGCACACCAGTATGGAATACCTCACAATCAACAGAGTCATGGCTCTTTACAGCAACACCAGTCTCATCAAAGTATGCCGGGTCACACAGCAGGCTTGGGCCCGGGAATTCAAAGCCACCCTAACGCACATATGCATCATTCAGGACCTTCACCTCTACATCATGTTCCAAGACAGCCGCAAGTTCCGCCATCAACAGTTGGGCCATCCCATGCTGTACCATCTCAAATGCCTTATGGTTCACCTCATCATAGTGTACCAATCAACTACCAACCTCATCAAGTACAACATCCTCTTGATGTTAATGTCACTAACCAGTATGGATCTGTCAAACCGGGATTGGATACGGGAAGTCCACAATATAGACCACCTTTCCCACAGTTATCACCACAAATGTCTCCACGAGCACAGATGTCGCCGAGACAAGCACAATCCCAGCCTCAAGTATCACCACGACCTGTGATGTCTCCTGTGAAGGGACCCAGTGCGTCACCACTCAGCTCTCGAAATATACAAGCACCTCCAACTACAGGACCACCTGTCTCGTCATCTTTTCCATCTCAAAATACACTTCAAGCACTGGAACAAATGGTTTTACCACCTACTGGAGAGTATACTTTTCAAAGAAATCAATCTTCACCAGTAATAGGACATAACATAGTATCGTCTCCAAATCAATGGAATCAAAATAAAATGACTCCGCCAACAAGCCTTACAATGCAAATGGACACCATTGATCAAACTCCAAAAACTTTGGATACTCCAGTTATGTCTAGTTTAAAGCAAGAACAAGTTAAAGTTCCTGCAGTTCCAATTGTAACTATCAGTAATAAAATATTAGATAAAAATCAGACTGATACAGAAAGGATACCTGAAAAGACACCATCACTTGGGTTTTTAGCAAATACTCCAAAAGAAGGAGTATCAGCTAGCTTGAATAACCCTACAATTACTACATCAAATATATCAAATTCAGCAATTTGTTCAACTGAACCTGTTGAGCCCAAGGAAAATTTAAACCATAATAAGCTTTCTACAGATGGAATTTTTGAAACACTAGGTAACTCAAAAGAGGAACTTAAACAAAATGATGCCCCCATAAAGGATGAAAGCAAATCAGAAAATGTACAAATTGATACTAATAAGCAAAACAACAGTATTAGTAGCAATGCCAATGAATCTATTTTAAGTAAAAGTTCTCTTTTGTCAAGTGCACCTAATAAAGTAGATACTGTAAGTGAACATACTTCAAATAATACTGCACAAGTTAATATAAATTTGGGCCATACACCACCAGCAGTAAATACAATAAACAATAAATATGAAAATACAACAAACATCAATGTTTCTAGAAATCAAACATATCAAAGTGGTACCTTTCAAAATATGCAAAGTATTATACCCCAAGGTGTATCACCTAGTATTGTGCAAAGTATTCCAAATAGTATGCCAAGTAATCAAAGTCACAATAACTCTACTACAAATTTTCAAACAGCAGCTCCACAGGGTTCATCCCCAACATTGCAAAACTTACAAAGTAATGTTCCAGTTCCTCATTCAATACAACATGCAAATATAACTAATACTGTATCTTCTAGTATACCTGTTCACAATTCACAAAATAATATGCCATGCTTACCTCCTAATGTTCCAAATATGCTAGGAAGTGTTCCACATGCTGTTCATAACTCACCAAGTAATATTATTGGTGCTCAAGTCAATGCTCCTACAACAATACCGAACATTCAAGTGGGAGTACCTATAAATCCACAAAATGTTCATGGAAATTTAGGTCCAAATATAGGTCCGAGTCAAACAAATGTATTGCCTAATATGTCACTTACTCCAAATATGATAATAATGGCTTCTAACAACATGCCTCATCCCAATATGTATTCAACATCACACCATCAAGAAAGAGCATCTTTGCAACAACAAATTCAAGAGATATATTGTTTACCTCCGTCTAACGAAAATCAAGAGAAAGTTAGGTGCTTACAAGAAAGATTATCCATGCTACAACAACATGAAACAAATGATAAATGTAATGGAGGACCAAATTGCTTATTACAGAATCCTATTTATGGTTCAAAAATGGTTGAAAGTCCACAAGTCACAAGCACTACAGGACGTGGTCGCGGTAAAGGTCCTGCTAAACCCAGAAAACCACGAGCTAAAAAAGAAAAACTAATAACATTGTCACAACCCCTTGATCAACTACCTGTATCTGAAGATTGCGTAACTGCTGGTACAGGCTTACAAAGTAACTCTGAAATAGATGCAGAAGCAAGTGAAGATATTACGAATTTAGATAGTAGTGCAATATCTATAGAAGAGATGACAGGTGGAAAAATTAAGAAACCACGAGCGCCGCGTAAGAACAAGGAGAGAAAACCTCGTGTACCAAAGGAATTAAAACTTGCAAAGCAAGTGGGTGACAAACCAGTAAAAGAAAGAAAGAAACGTGAACCTAAAGATCCCAACGCACCAAAAAGAAGAAGGAATGCTAAAAAAGCAGTTGAAATCCATGCTGATACAACAACCTTTAATGAGCTTTTAGATAAAGATAACACAGATAATTTAACTGATGATAGTTTCAACAACAGTATTGCTGGCAATAACGAAACATTAAAATCAAATATATCACTGACACAGGATACAGCTTTGGACGATACAAATGTAACCGATTTCGATGATATACCAGTTTCGAAAATAGCAATAAAAGATTTATTAGAAGAAGCAGAAGCAAAAAAAGAACTAATTGACAAGGAGGACGAATTTGATCCGTCACATCTAAAGAGAAAGTCGTCCAAGAAGAGGTCATCGGGTGGAGGAAGTTGTAAAAAAATTATGAATAAAAGAACACCTAGTGGAAAAAGAAAACGGCGCGGAGGATTAATACCTGACTCCGATGGTGAACCTGATGATCTTATGTCTACACCACCACCATCACCACCTCCGGAGGGTGACGATAGCCTAAAACGTCGATCAGCTAGAAATACTCAACGTAAAAAATATACAGATGATGTTCTTCTCCGTTTATCGGACGATGAATTCACAATGGTTAATCCTAAACAAGATAAAGACTTTGATGACTTAAGACTTGAAACCAAAGATGTTAACAGACCGGAAATGATGCCGAAACCCAACTATATGTATGTCAATACAACGGAAGAAGATTCTATGATTGTGCAACACGTTTTGGCATGTCGAATGGGAAAACGAGAAATTAAAATAGAAGTGCCATCATCTAACGATAGTTTGCCAAAACGAGAAGAAGAAGTACCTATTGAAAATGTGGAAACATTGAATGAAAATCCAGAAGGTGAAATTCCAAGTGAAACAGAAGTAATGACGAAAGATAATGAAAATTTAGATAGTAAAATTAATAATCCAGAAGAGGAAGTACAGAAAAGGGATATCAATATCCAAGATACTGAGAAGGAGAAAGAAATAACTGAAAATAAAGTTTCTAAACCTGTAATAGTAGATGTAGAAGAATATTATGTGAAATATAGAAACTTCTCATATTTACATTGTGAATGGAAGACTGAAGAAGAGCTTTATAAAGGTGATAAGCGCATATTTTCGAAAATAAAACGTTTTAAACAAAAACAAGCTCAACAGATGAATATATTTGAACTTTTGGATGATGAACCTTTCAATCCTGATTATGTTGAAGTAGAAAGAATTTTAGATATGTCTGAAAACCAAGACCCGGCGAATAATACTGTTGTGAAGCATTATCTAGTTAAGTGGAAAAGTTTGCAATACGAAGATAGCACCTGGGAACTTGAAGAAGATATAGATGTTGATAAAATAGAGCAATATAAAATATTTAGCGATTTACCTCCAAAGGATAAATGGAAATTTAAAAAACGTCCATCTGCTGATCAATGGACCCAATTGAAAGAATCTCCATTGTATAAAGGTGGAAACACTTTACGGCCTTATCAGTTAGAGGGTTTAAACTGGCTGTTATTTTCTTGGCACAACAACAGAAATTGTATCTTAGCTGATGAAATGGGATTAGGTAAGACTATACAAAGTTTAACATTTGTTAATTCAGTTTGGGAATATGGGGTACGAGGTCCTTTTCTCATTATTGCTCCTTTGTCAACTATACCAAATTGGCAGAGAGAATTTGAAGGCTGGACAGAAATGAATGTAATAGTTTATCATGGCTCACAGCAAAGCAAGAGCATGATTCAAGAATATGAATTTCATTACAAAAATGAAAAGGGCGAACCCATTAAAGAACTTACAAAATTTAATGTATTGATTACCACATTTGAAATAATTGTAACAGATTTTCAGGAACTAAAATCATTTAATTGGCGGCTATGTGTAATTGACGAAGCCCATAGGTTAAAAAATAGAAATTGTAAGTTATTAGAAGGTTTGAGACAACTTCATTTGGAACACAGGGTCCTTTTATCAGGGACACCCTTACAAAATAATGTAAATGAACTATTTTCATTGCTTAATTTCCTAGAACCTTCTCAGTTTTCTAGCAGTGATGCATTTTTAACTGAATTTGGTCAGTTGAAAACGGAATCAGAAGTGTTAAAGTTACAAGCACTTCTTAAACCAATGATGCTTAGGAGATTAAAAGAAGATGTGGAAAAGACACTAGCTCCAAAGGAAGAAACTATTATCGAGGTAGAGCTGACAAACATTCAAAAAAAGTATTACAGAGCTATATTAGAAAGAAATTTCAGCTTTCTGCAGAAAGGCACCGCATCGGCGGCAAACATTCCTAATCTGATGAATACTATGATGGAACTAAGAAAATGTTGCATTCACCCATATTTACTAAATGGTGCAGAGGATCAAATTCAATTTGATTATAAGCAAGCTAATGGCGAAGACAAAGAAGCTTATTATAAAGCACTCATTGATTCATCAGGAAAAATGGTTTTAGTTGATAAATTGCTGCCTAAACTTAAGGCTGGTGGACATAGAGTTCTTGTATTTAGCCAAATGGTGCGATGTCTTGACATATTAGAAGATTACCTCGTTTTTAGAAAGTATCCTTATGAGCGTATTGATGGAAGGATAAGAGGGAACCTACGACAAGAAGCAATTGATAGATTTTCGAAACCCGATTCTGATCGATTTGTCTTTCTGTTGTGTACAAAGGCTGGAGGCTTGGGTATTAACTTAACTGCCGCAGACACGGTTATAATTTATGACAGCGATTGGAACCCTCAGAATGATTTGCAAGCACAAGCACGTTGTCATCGTATTGGGCAGCAAAAAATGGTTAAAATATACAGATTAATATGTAGAAATAGTTACGAACGAGAAATGTTTGATAAAGCATCATTAAAACTTGGTTTGGATAAAGCCATTCTACAAAGTATGAACACTTCACAAGGTAAAGAGACAGGTCTCAAACAGTTATCGAAAAAAGAAATTGAAGACCTTTTAAAAAAAGGAGCTTATGGTGCTGTTATGGATGAAGATAATGCGGGAGATAAATTTTGTGAAGAAGATATTGAAATGATATTAGCTCGCAGAACTCAAGTTATTCAAATGGAATCTGAGAAAGGATCCACATTTTCCAAAGCTAGTTTTGCAGCTACTGATCAGCGATCTGATATTGACATAAGAGATCCTGATTTTTGGAACAAATGGGCCAAAAAGGCAGAAATTGATACAACAGAAAAGAAAGAAGATGAAGATTTAATTGTTACTGAACCAAGAAAGAGAACTATAATAAAAAGATATGGTCATGATGATGGCCCAATGGAAATGTCTGATATGGAAGCCACTCCAGATTCCGATGAAGACGAAGAAGGTAATAAAATTAGAACAGTATATTAAGTACTTATAGTTTAATGTTTCAATGAATATGACTTTTTGATTTTGCTTTTATTACAGATAAAATTGTAGCAAAAATAAGTTTTTTTTTTTGCTCTTAGGTGTTTCTGCAATCAGTACTGTGTTACTTTAAGTAAAAATAAGTAATCTCACCTTTTCACTGACAGTTTCATTCTTTATAAACAAGTATTATTAAATTTTGTTTTATAAAATTATAACTTTATCAGGTATAAGTCTAAGGAGCAAGCGGAAGAAAGAAAAATTAGGCCGGAAAGGTAGAAGATATGCAAGTGACGATTATGTGCCTCGGCATGAGGGTGTGCCTGTTGATGAAGAAGTAGTTTATGGGTCCTGGACCAGATCAGAATGCTTTAAGATTGAGCGTGGTTTATTGACGTTTGGGTAGTGATTTTTTTTATAATTATTTAATTTTAAGATATTTGTGGATTCTCTCTCACTTTCAATCAATGTTACTTGATTGTCAAATGAGTATTATTGAATTTTATTTTTTATACAGATGGGCACGTTGGGAAGAAACTGTAGACAAAAATCAATTCCGAAAAGGATGGACACTTCCTGTTATTGAGGACTGCGCGCGAATTATCGTAAGTTTGTCGATTAATTGACAAAATACCTTATAGTACGAATATACTACGACAGAAATTCCGACTTAAACGTCGGACAGAAATGCATGTACTGGTTACATTTGTACGAATTTGTGTAAGAATAGTGTCAGTTTGTAATAATGTAATGCATTTACTGTGCGCAGCGACGTCACAGTTGTTTGAAAACTTTCCAACTTCACTCGACACTTGGACACAATGTGTAATTACCGTGTCATAATGAAGTTTGCAATTAGAAACAGTCTTGTTCATACAGAGACACTCAATCTATACACTGAGTGGCACCGTGTGTAGTGTCGTAGTCTATTTGTATCTTAAGGAGTGAAGATACTCATATTTTGTCTGTTCTTTTAAATGATGATTTGCCATGCTAATACTGAGAAAATATAGATTTTCACTGAGTTGAACACTTATTGAATACTGATTGATTTTATAAAAGATAAAACTGAATTTTGTTACATAAATAGATAAAAACACTTCATGAACAACTTGCAGGTTCTTTACTGCTTACGCCATTATAAAGGTGATGAGAAGATAAGAAATTTTATATGGGATCTCATTGAACCATGTGAAAATGGTGAGGTTACAATATCAAGAAATCACAGCGGACTTCATAATCCAGTACCACGAGGTAGAAATGCAAAGAAGAAAAATAGACTAAAAGACATACCTAAAGCTCATGATACTCAAAAATGGGAGGACTCAGGTCACTGGAGTTCAATAGATAAATATGATTGTGAAGCTTATTTAGAAAGCAGCTACAAAAAACATTTGTACAGGCATGCTAATAAGTAAGTGAGGTTGTGTTTAAATATATTTATTATGCTTTCATTCCATTTTTTATCTTTTAAATACATATGTATTTAAAAAATACATAGAGGGAAAAAAAATTAGACAAGTCATTACAATTTTACAATTCTTTTTTAAAGTATTTACAATTTTTTTTATAAAACTATAGTATTTTATTGCAAAATTGATGTTTTAAATAAGTATTTTGTTTTATTTTTTTTAAATCTTTCTCAGAGTTTTGCTGCGGGTTCGTATGATGTACTATATAAAACATGAAGTTATAGGAGACTACTCTATACAGATAGACAATGGAGCACATGCAAGGTGACTTTAAATAATTGATTATACATATATACAATTTACTTACGGTTTCTACCATACTTGTGGCAATATTGACTATATGACAATAACAGTGTCTCAATCCATATATTTTTTAAATAATGATAACACTTAAAACAGTTAAACACAATATCTGAGATATAGAGGATAATTAAATTGAAATTATAACACCATTTAGACCCTATTTTTTACTTAATGGACTGTTTACTTAATTTTTACTTATGTAATTATATAAAAATATTTTGTCTTAAAACAAAATAAATTATAAGTATGCTAAGCAATTATGGAAATACATTTTAAGAAAGAGCTTTGCTTAAGCAATTCATGCGCATATTTTTATTTAAAGAAGCTATTAGTGTATTTGCCCAATTAGTAAAGTGAACACAATGGCCTGACAATAGGTTTTCGCGGCCATCAATTACCCATACAGAATTGAATTTGTTCGCCATACATTGGATAGATAGATACAGGTAAAAATATTAAAAACACGTATAAAATATATTAACAGTGATAGACATGACATTAATACAAAAAATAAAAACAAGCTCACTCCATCATCCTTTAATCTTGAAAAAGTTGGCAAATCATTTATGAGATGAGGTATATATGTATACACACATGTATGTATAATAGAATTCTACAAGTGATTTTAGATTTGCCATTTAAAAAATTTAAAGCCAAAATAAAAGAACGATTTTACTAATAATTAATTTAAAGTTAATATTTAATTTTCTTAAATGTAGAATAATATTATTGTACTTAAGATGTCATGATTGTTATACATTAATTGTAAATAACATTTTAAAAAAGTAACTGAGGAGTTTCTCACCAGCTCTTCTCACTAGAACTGTAGTTGTTGCCGGTGGTAGCCTCCAGTAGGAATGATACTGGTGACACGTTTTTATTTTGATGAACATGATGCAGTACGCTGGGCATGCGAGTGCCGCGCGGCGTGGACAGCGCGCCCCCGCGCCTCTGGTGGGACTCGGAGTGCGACGTGTCTTTACTAGTGGGCACGTACAAGCACGGCTACGAGAACTACCTGGCGATGCGCTCCGACCCACAGCTCTGCTACGTGGACAAGCTGGGCCCCCCCGACGATGCTGAATGCACCGATATAAAGTGAGACTTTGTTGCGTTTTACGATTGAATGAGTCTTACTTTTGTTTATTATGTTTTATTAAAGAAAGCCACAAAAATGTGTAAACATTTTATTAACAGTGCAGTTTGCATTAGAAGTTTATAAAATGTGAAAAAACTACTAAATAATTATTAATCTTTGTTGTGTTGATTGATCATGTTGATAATTTCATTAATTTTGTCAATTTATCATCAAAATTTATATTAAATAAAAAAAACTTAAGACTGTGGTGTAA
>DWAL01000195.1:0-13252 GCA_018230405.1 Heliconius hortense
TCTGCCTACCCTGCTGTGTGCGGGATACAGCGTGAAGCTGATTTTTTTTTTAATTCGTTGTTTGACGTTATTGTTGTGTGAGTGTTGTTTTTGTTTATCTTGGTCTTATTGTGATTGTGTTCAATATCTTAAATGTGTGACTTATAGTCTTTTTTATAATTTTATTATGATGTTCCAATTATTGTAGTATTAGTTGGACTAATTACTTTATTGTATGAAGATCACACGAAGGAGGTTGTAAGAGATTATATAAAAAAATATGATTTGAGTATGCTCGCTAATTAGTCGTAAAAATATTCCATAGAAAAACGGCAAAAATACATGTTTGCAATATGGGAGCCCTTTTAAATATATATTTTTTCTGTTTTTATATGTCGATATATCTGTAAAAATTTCAACTATCTAACTATCACGTGGTGCATGCAACTTGGTGTTATTTTGTGGACAGACTTACAGAGAAGTCCTAGTAGTCTTGGAAGTTTTCTGCTAATTGTATTTTTGTCTTAAATAGCTTAAAATAACTTTCGAGTATTTGCATATTCATTTCGTATTTAAAAGGCTGAAACTTCATACAACAAAGCTATGTAACATGATGTTCATTTTATATAAAAAAAATTCCTTCAATAAACATTGAACTGGCAACTAAGCATTTAATGTTAAACAACACAATTACACTACAACGTAGTCGTCTTTAAATTACTTTGAATATTTTTATTTGCATTTTTCGACACATATGCATAAATTAATAGATAAAAGAAAAATAGAAGCTTCTAAAATTCTACATAAAAAAAAATGGGATAGATAATAAAAAAATATACCTAGGTATTATTACACGTATCAGATGATCTTAAATATGGATATGAATATTATGATATATGGACATGCTCCCAGCCCATATCCCCATATACTTTTGAACCAATTTTAACTTTTAGTTCGTGAGATATTTTTTGACAAACATACTTACACTTACGAAATTTAACACGCGTCCTTGGTGGCCTCCAAGACTGCATACATTAATTTACTACCAATGTAACACGGGGCACGCTAAACTGAATTTTAATTTTTTGATTGTTGGAAATATAAAACAAGCTCAAACTGGTTAGTATTGAAATAAAATAAAATTTTCCGCACCCAATTTTCCCAATTTTCCGCATATAATGGAAACGGACAATTCAAATTGTAGCATCATAAATATCGTGTTCATTTAACGTAACAATCAGCAAAAAAATTGTTTTGGACGAGAACAAAGTTTGTTGTTTTGTACGACAATGAGGATAAACAATTTTTAATACAATTTTAGGATTTTTGCTATCTACGCTAATTGATATTAAATTATTAAATTTAAAAAATCGTTAAATGCTCAATTTTTCGACGACTGTAAACATGACGGTCGTGGGTTCGATTTCCACTCGAAGAATGATATATTTTTGCTTCATCGCCCTGGCAATAAGACCACACGTGTCACTCAATGTTTCTAAATTTGGACGAAAAATGAGTAACGGAGTGTCTTAACACTAAGTACACTCTAACAACTCTGTTATATTATGCAGGATAAAGCGTGTTTGAAGCTATTTCACTATATTTAATTCAGGAATAATACAATGTATGTAATGGCATTGGCAATTGGCAAATTGTCTAATTACAATCAATGTATTCGTGATCTCTAAGCCCGTGCTCCAAGTGCTATTAATTATTGAAATGTCCGATATTGATGGATTTATAGAGGTGATCTCCGACTTTATGCCAATTAAACGTCAGAGTAGATCACAGGAACTATGTCTCAAATATTTGTAAAGCAAATCTTTATTAAATCCTTTTATCAATTTCATCTCTTCATGATTTTATCAATTACAATCTGTTAGTAAAAGTTCATCAGTCGAGTTGTCTTGACTTCCGCCGCTAAACACGTAACCTCTCGAGAGTTCGACGGAAATTAGGATAACGGAGAGTTCTAACACTAGGTTGCTTTTTTTTTCGAGCTTGAGGATCATGCTATTATGCTTTTACAGCTACACCGATTGGGTAGGGAAGAGGGTAGTCTGTGCCTAAAGAAATGCAAGCACTATGTGGCTGCCTGTGAGAATCTAGGTTTCCTCTGCCTACCATGTTATATACGGGATAAAATAACACGCAATATTAAAAAAATATATATTTGTCATAATTGTGAATAGATGACTTTGTAGCGCAACGGCATAACGTCTGACTGAACTTGACCGGTTATTGGTTCGATTCCTGTTGAAATGAACTATTTTGATTTCTTCACTCTGGTAATAAGTCAAAGAAAGCGGGGTTGAGTTCCTCCACTCAACACGCAATGTCTCAAAAATTGGGCGGAAAGTGGGGACTGGAATTTTTTGGACACTAGGTTCCCACTTACCCTGCTTACCTATACGGAATACAGCGTGAAGCTATTTATATCGAGAAAAACAAAGGACTTAAATATTTTAAGTTTAAATTTAAAGGCTAAATATTAAATATATAAACGAAAAGAACATCGTTCCTTTTTATGTTTGTACACCATTATTTTTTATTCATTCGAAATCAACAAAATACTCAGAAACTCAAAGCAATACTTCTTAAGAGCAGCTTAATGTCAGAAATGAGTCATAGACATTACAGTACAGTCGAGAGTACATTTTTCTTCGTTTTGACGTAAAGCCAGGTAGATAGCAGATTTAATAGAAACCCTCCTTTCTTCAACAAAATTTATATAAACAAGTGAACTGCCTGCGGCTTGGCATGCCCTAGCTGTACAATTATTTTTTTAATTAAAATAAAATCAGCTTCACGCATCCCGTAAGTAGAAGGATAGGCAGAAAAGAAGAGAAGGCAAGACTAGGCTCCCCTAGTGTTAAAATATTCTACTTCCCACATATTACCGTACTTTTACTTTTTACTTAATATTATTTAAGTGTATTTAAAAAAAAATTATTTTGCTTTTTCTCGTAATCTATACTTTTATATGTAAGTGTTCTACACGTATAGATTTTGGAGCTTTTGTTTTGCCCGCACAAAAAAGTAGATTTTTTTTTGATTATTTTATATCTATCTAGGCAGTAGGTAAAAGCGGTTCTCACTGTGTAACACCTTTAATTTCATTAACCTATTTTGTAACTTACATATGTAATGTATGTAACTTATACTTTTATGTTCAGTAGCCTTTATACTCTATGCAATCTTTCCCTATATTAGAGCGAAAAGCCCATAAAATCGCCGTTTTTATAAATATATATTATAAATTAAGATGAACAGACACCGACAGATTTTACAATTTTATTTATAAATATATAATAGAAAGGGAGATTCTTCTTCGAACGAATGAGCGATGAAAGAATGGTAAAAAGACATTCGTGATGGAAAAATGAGCGGTAAGAGAGTGTTGACCTTCGAAAACACAGTATCAAAGATACAGGAGAAAGGTCACGTAAATAATACTGGGACCTCCTGGAGGGCATGTCTAAAGAGGTTGATGACAGTGGACGAGGCGGAATGAGGTATGTAGAGGCCGTAGCATTTGGCTCTTTGTTGTCTCGTGAGTCTCCATTCGTCACGCACCGTCCACTTTACAAAACATTGCGTATTGAGGATCAGCATAGAACACCGCGCTTTGTCTTATTACCAGAGTCACAAAACCTTAATATCTTAAAAAAAATGCTTTGTGTGTACGTGTACTTGTACTGGTGTGTCTTATGTGTATAAGACCCACTATTACCTACTGCTACTCACTGACCTATACTTCTCGATAATTAACACATTTAAAGACAAAGTCCTATTTTTTTTCAGCACCATGCTGAATCCCGAACACAGCAGGAAAAGCAGAGGGAACCTAAGTCTTAAGATTTTTCTTTTCTATTAATACCATTCCCCACTTTCCACCGAATTCTTGAGGCATTGCGCGTTGGTCGGCGATACCCAACGCCGCATTTTGTCGCGCCTCGTCACCACAGCGAGGAAATATAATATTAAATATTTAGTTTCCTCGAAGGACTTTCTTATACTTTTATATTATGTTTATTAATATTTACTTTACTATATTGAGGTCGGTCGTGGCGCGGAGGTACAAAGTGTGACTGTAAACGCGACTGGGTGTAGGTTCGATTCCCATTCGAGGAAATGAAATATTTATTTAAAATGTATACTTCCATTTCATATGTCTGGTGTCGAGACAAAGCGCGGCGTGGAGTTCCGCCACTCAACACGCAATGCCTCCAGAATTCGGCGGAAAGTGGGGAACGGAGTGTCTTAATACTAAGGATCCCTTTGCTTACTCTGCTGTGTGCGGAATACAGCGTGAAGTGAACCTTCAGCAACAGATTTAATTTAATTTTTTAATTAATATTTACCATCAACGAATATTCTTTTCGGTTTCTTTCTTAATGCGATCATTACTAATAGATAGAAGAATCAAGCAAAATAAAAAGTCAGTGTTTCTGTTGCGAACAAAGTGGTAATTAAGAGTTCCAGAATCTGATTAAGTTTTGTGAGTACACCAATTTGCTTTGCGCTCACGTTTCGCCATCGCTACAACGCCGCTCCAAGAAGACTTTTTAGTCTTCTTCAAAGTAAATGGGATACTTTTACCGTAATTACTACGTAATAAAATAAGCTTTTTGTGGTTCACTTTTGGTGGGAATAATTGGTTTAATCTTACTTAAGGTGTTTAGGAAGATAAAGGAATTTAGATGTTTCCTTGTCATCTTGTTAGGGCGAAATAAGATATAAAATGCAAAATGTCTTTATCTAAATAAAATTGTGAATATTTGTATAAAGTGTTTGTTTATTGAATTATAAATGACATACTGATACATGAATCTTTCACTTTCATTCAAAATAAAATATATTTTCGTTCTATTACATTAGAGGTCAGTCGTGGCGCAGCGGCACAAAGTGTATAAAATCGACTAGTTGTGAGTTTGATCCCCCACTCGGAATGGAAATGAAATAATTATTCGTCCCGCCGTTCAACATGCAATGCTTCCAGAGCTCGGCGGAAAGTATGGAACGGAGTGTTTTAACACTAAGTTCCCTCTGCCTACCCTGCGGGATACAGCGTAAAGCTGATTTGATTTTTTATTTAATTTATTGAATTAATATCACCTGTCCACCATATATGTACAATATTTATAATATCACACCATACATGTGTAATATTTGTGCATTAGACGTAAAAACCTCACTATCTAATATACATAGCTTCCAATGCGTTTCCTAACTTTTCTAAATGATTTCCTTTAGATTGACATTTCGTTTGCTGTTTAACAGCAATGTAGCAGTAAATATATCGTGTTAAGAATATTCCGTCTGCGATTTTTTCTCATTTAGAGACTAAACTGAATAAGAATATGAATCCCCGATCACCCTAACAGGCCCCATCATTGAAAAAATCCCACTAAACCTAACTATAGTAAATAGAGAATTCATGGCCAGCAACACTTTATATGAACAAACAACTGTACGCATAAAGTCAACTAGTTTTAGACATGGAAAAAACAAAGTGAACCACCCTCGGTTAATTACTTTAGTGTAACACAGTGTTAGTAGCACATGCACTTTATGGCGGGCCATGCTGAAACTGTTTTTATACGCGGACGTGGCAAAATGATGAGGTTTTAACTGTCTGTAAAATAGCGTTACTGATATGGTTTTTTTAATATATGCTCTTGTGAGTGCTTGTGGGATACAAAATAACGTGTAAAATATATAAAGGTATGACAAAAAATCGTTGAAAATTCATGAGTTTTATTAGTAACAGAAGCTATTAAAATAGTAAAGTTTTTTTTTTAGCTTCACACTATTACATTTAACAAATTTTAAATTAAGATTAAAATAAAATCGGCTTCACACTTTAACCCGCACACATCAGTGTAGGCAGAAGGAACTTACTTACTTACTAGTGTTAGCCCTTTATAAGGCAGACGAGTCTACTGAAGATATAGGTATAAAAAGTAAAAATATATAATAATGAGGACCTCTTTATAACATTTGTGACAAAAAAAATAATGGTGTCAATTATATGGACAGTGTCTAGCTAAGACTGTGAAATTCTGCGAAGCAGGCTACACAGCGCAACTCGAATCCCAACATTTGATACACTGAACTTTAGATTCCTTCTCGTTTTCTTTACCGCTGTAAGCACGACATCTTCTGAAATTTGGAAGTGGACCCGGAAGATGAGTTCCGACAACATTTAGTCTAAATTATTTTGGAATCCCATATTTCGCCTTTTGGCTGCTTTCAGGTTTTGGTTTTTTGGGTGTAAAACATAGTTGAATAGATGTCCCTCTCATCCTGCTGGTGAAGTTTCCAATCAAATTTCTTCTCAATTTAGTACGAAATTGCAATTTTTTCATAGGGTATCGGATCTGCTGGCTATACAGAATATATTGTATTTGTGATGGCAACATCCATGAAGAAATAAAGGAGTCGCATCATCGCACCATTTTTTGCTCCTTCTGGCTACCTTATAAGTTTCACGTTTTTAAAATAAACATTTAACATTCAACTTCGCCGAATTAGAGAGACATTTTCTATGTGGCGGAACTCAAGACCCGCGCTTTAAAGTATCATATAAATAAATATAATATAATAAAAAGCTAATTAACTTTCATTTACCACCACATGTTAGTTAGAATTCTATGTGAGATTTTAATTTATCAAACAAACCGCAACAAACATCCTATCATTATTTATAATCAAAGCAGATATAGTCGTGTCGTCATCATTCTATATATTAAAATTAACAAATTAATATTATATCATAAAAGGTTGTATGTGTTATTGAATTAAAAGCCATAGTCCTTCAAAAGGCAGAAAAATCGTATTTTAATTAAAGGTTATGCATAAGGAAATATTGTGCTTTAGAATCTTTATGAAAATGTAAAATGTACATAATACGTTTATTATATACTTACTTGAAATATAATACTGAATTAACTTAGCAGAGTGCTTACACTGCACCTAAAATAAGATACACTTAAAATTAAGTTCCCCTGCTTAGGCGCTTTGCATCCATTGTCATCAGAGCGAAAAAAATAAGATATTCATAAAACAATTTATGCCTCCGAGTTGGAATCGAATCCACAACCGTAGCGCTTATACACGCTTGTACCACTGCGCCACAACGGCTGCGCACTACGCCACAATAATACTTTATATGCAATTTTAATATTTCCAACAATACCGTTATGAAAATTCTCTTGAATAGAAAAAGCCAACTATCATTAATTAATATAATAATTAACAAAGAAGAAAGCATTTAAGGCTATACTATTACAATATCACGTGTGTCTTTCTCACGAATGTTGAACATTCTTATCAAAGTACGCAGTATAAACTCCATAGAGTATACGCTACGAATATATCGATTAAATAATTTATAATAAAATTATCTTTAATGATATATTGTATAGATAATTGTTTCGGTAAGAAAGACAGGGAGGTCTCAATTGACCTACGAGACTAGAATATCGATTATACTTGAAACTAAAGAACATCAGGTCTTCTCAGAGGACATATGTCAAGAATTTGATGGAGGTGAATGAAGCGAAGGAGGTATACAGAAACCGTAGTGTCTGGCACTTCATTCTCTCTGTCTACCCCGTTGGGACAAAACGTGAAGCTGAAAAAAAAATTGTACTGTGAAAAATAATTTGTATAAACAAAATTAAATAAAATACCGAAATCGTTACATACTATTGATAATATTTCTATATGTAGTACGGTCACTGCATACCTTTTTTGATTCATCCACTTCCATAAACTTCTTGATATCTGATTTCTCCTCAATTATCTCTAAAATAATTTATATTTCTCTTTAAATTGTGGCAGTAAATTGCCTGCAATTGAGTTATATAGTATATTAGTTATTTAATCAACTCCATGCACCTCTAACATATAAATATTATTTAGTATTAATACTTTTAACTCGTAACTAAAATAGGTAAAGCTAGACTATCTCTCTCATAACACAATCATAGGCTTAAAAGACTTCATCTCCATATTGTCTATTTTAGAAACACATATGCAAACTAACGGACCACAACGCCACTTTATGCTACACTAACAAACGATTTAGAACTATTTAAAATTGTTTCTTAGTGCTAATTGTAAATCGAATCTATAACTATTTGTATTATTTCAATTGCGCCTTAAAGCTTAAAGGTCTCCTGTAATATATGTAATATTAAAAAGTAGCCTTACTTCTAGCTTAAACGTATTTACTCTTAATATTTGAGATTTGTAGAGTACTCAAAATGTCAAAACTCAAAGTAAAATAAACATTCCGTGGGTTTTCAACATATTTCAGTGTACACACTGTATAACAAACTTTCCTTCTGACTCTTATTTTCTTGCATAATTAATGCTTGTCTGCCTTGTATTGCCTTCTAGGTTTTATAGACAGCATATGTTAAATGTAAAGTTATTTGTTAAAATGTAAATAGACTCTAAGTAATTTATAAATGTTGATAACTCAACATTTTAGGCGTAAATGTTATATTTTATAATATAAATGGTTTTGGAGAAGAACCCTAGGAAGGCAACAGGGGTCACCGGTCACCCCACTACTCAATAAAAGTGTTTAACATATTGTTGGTGTTGTTCGTATTAACGCTTGATCTATTCTCTAATTGGAGTGAATGCAGTCAAGTATGTTGCTGTTTTTGTGATACTTACATTGCTGGAGCTCTGAAAGGTGAACCCGCTGCTAAATTATTAAAATAGGCAAGATATGTACTATATGCAAGAAAACAGAACAAAAAACTTTTTACGCAAAACCTCTTTTGTAGATTACGTTTATTTTTATAGATTACGAGACCGGCTCGCACTCGGCTGGTTTTTTACTTTTCTATATTATATCTGCTATTTGGTATGACTTAAAAATAGTTGACGTTAAAGAAAAAAAATATATAAAATACTTCAAACTGTTTATTACACTGAAATCATTATTTTATTTTTATTCAGAAAATGAGTATATTATTTATTTTTTTAAAGAATAGTCAACTTGTTAAAGATATTAAGATTATTTTAAGTTTTTCTTTATATATTTTTTTAATTCATCAGGCAAGTAACACATCCAACAGTACATCAAATACTTTAATGAAAAACACGAAAAGTAAAACAAAGTAATTACGATCTCCATACTATATTTAATGTATGAAAACGCCGTAAGCTCATTTCTAATTTCACAAGCTTTCACTCGACTTCATACATTATGTTAATATTTGCTTTGGCCGTTTCGTAGAATAATTTTAACACACTTCTATGATTAGATGACTAAACAAGTTATTATGTATACAAGGCACTAACATATTAATTATAATCCAAAAAAAGAGATAAACATATTTATTAAAAGATGAAAGAATACAGCACAGAACTAATACTCGTATTTAGAATAATGTGGAAATATAAATACGAATTTAATAACTCCGCTTTAACAAACATTCAATAACTACTGGTCTAATTATTACTGTAAAGGCCATACATGAATTCGTTTGATTGTTATTCGTGTTCTTTACGTAAATTTTCTCTACACTCCCCAAGGAACATAATTGACAGATTCCAGCGTCCACATCGCTCTAAATTTGACAATTTTATATACATTTATTGTACTTTCTTGTTTTTTTATATTTTTTTAAATGATTCGAATAAACTAAAATAATTAACAAAAGGACGTATTAACATTTGATTCCAATTTACCGAATGTACACCAAATCATAAACATTCTATTTCTATTGCGTATTACAAACTAATATATCGATTTTTAGTGAGTATGGCATTTAGGCGGAAGTTATTAGTCGTTTTACCATAATTTATTATAGTATTGACATAAGTCATTTTACTTAAATTTAACATAGCTTCGATTTTTTCGATTATTTACAGATAGTCTCGTACTTCGTTAACAGTCTCTCTGCTAGTGGAGGAAATTGGGGAAAAGCTAAAATTGAAATTTCATTAATCTGATTTCTCCTTACACCTTTAGAAATATCACAAAACGTAAACTTATCTAATTACGATGTAAGTATAGTCATATGATCCACCTGCAACTTTGCCCTCTAAGTCAATAGGTATAAAAAGTCCCCATACTAATTTTAACAGCATGATCAGTTGGTGACATCGTCTTTCCTCAAAAAATGCAATATTTAACAAAAAATATATATCATTTTATTTTCCATCAGTAAGTACCTCTTAAGATTTTAAACAAACTCTTTAGCTTTTAATATTAGAATAGATTATATAGTTACGATTAGGCGTAGTTCTAAAGGTAAGAAAGAAAGAATTATCTCTATATCTACAAAAATAATTTCTCCCCCACTGCGTTAATATAAGAAATAAAAATAAAGATTTCCTTATTGAGATAGAAGTATAAAGGAAACAAAGTATATAATTTCTATTCAATTCTGGATATAGCTTCCGCTAATGGATATCGAAAATGTTACTTCGGAAGCACAAATGCACGAAAATAAACAAGTGGTCGATCGATAGCAGTAAAAGACACGACCTGTATTGTGGGTTTACCCGTAAAACAAGAATGATAAAACATACAAAAATATATTGAAATAAGGGTAGGTAAGCAAACGTTGTGAAAATTGTTTTTGAATGTATAATTTTACTGTAGTTGGATTTTTAAATAGTATTTAAAGGAGATGGAAAAATATGGTCCCAAATGGAAAGAGTTAACATATGGTTTATCAAAATTGTCATTTTTTTTATTTTAGAATACCAAAAATCAGCTCAATTGACAATCAATCTAAAAGCAGAGATTAATAAAAAAATAAACAGTTTTAGATCTTTAATCCATATAAACAATCCAGTACAGTACTACGAAAATAAAATATCTGTTCAATTTATTTAAGTTCAAGTATTATAACACACTTTTTAGTGCATATAATTACAGTATATACAAATAAGATTTCAATGAATTACTGAAAAAAACAAAATGAAATCTATTTTAAATCGATTAAAGTCAATTATATTTTAAATTACAGATGTGACAGCTGATTGACATTGACATCTTGTCTAATGATTTTTGCTTGCTTGCTTCACTCGTTCCGTTCGCTTCGATGCGTTTTGAGTACTTTCCCGTTTGTTTTCTACTTTGTACGACTTACTTCTCCAGTGGACACCGAAATCTTTTGGATCCAATAACCGCTAAGCTATGGATATCGATCGCTGTGTAAATTGTAACTCTCTTTTACTAAATATCTATTAGATATTTGGTAAAAGTAGGTGACTCAGCTCTCAGATTGCCAAAACTGACAGAATTGTCAAGAAGAGAAAGAGTTCCACCTGAATCTTTTCAGTCATACAATTTTTATCTCTTTGCATTCTGGGCCCAAGAAATTATGCAATAGTTTCAGTCTACTTTAATTTTTTTATTTAGTTTATTTAGATATATACGATAATCTAATGCAAATAGCTATATCGTGTATAGTAGTTTTTGCGTGAAAGTGGAACAAAGATCAATCTCACAAAATTTTACATATATAATATTAGTAAAAAAAAAATCAGCTTCACGCTGTATCCCGCACACAGCAGGGTAGGCCGAAGGAGCCCAGTGTTAAGACACTCTATTCCCCACTTTCTGCCGAATTCTGGAGGCTTTGCGTGTTGAGTGGCAGAGCTCATACTATATGAGCATATCATTAGTAGGATTATATATATGTTGTTTATACATATTATATTAGTGTCGAATCATGCCGATCAAAATGTTAAATCCTCCGATTTCTGCCCAAATTCTAGACATTTGGATTCGTAAAAGAAAACATATAACTACACAAAAGTTCCAAGTTACTGACCAGTTTCACCAATACACACTTTTCATTAATTATTTATTCATTGTATCGATTTGTATGAGTGAACTCTTGTGTTTTTTGTTAAAGACGTTGAAGGACGCGTTCGATTGCCTATTATTACCTATAGCTACTAACATGTAGTTATTCTTTGTCAATTTTATACAAACAATAACTACTGTTTTTTTATTTTTTTATTATGTTTTCATAACACAAATTTAATAAATTACTACCGCGTATCAGGGTAGACAAAAATAACCTAGTATAAGGAAACAAAACCATAGCGTATTAACACTAGGTACCCTCTGCCTAGCCTGCTGCGTGCGGGATGCAGCGTGAAGCTAAAAATAAAAAAAACAATATAATTTAAATAAAAAATAATTGAATATCAAATTTAAGGCTATTATTTAAGGCTATTATTTTTTAGGATTTGACCACAAATGATTTTTTTTCTTGCTAGCTGCCCAATTTTATAACTCTAGGTCAGCCGGAAGTACCCTAATAACTTTGATTCCCTTTATAGTGTCGAAATACGCGGTTGTTGCGATATAAACGGCCATATCTTTTTTAAAATAAATATAGATTTTTTTTTTTTTCAGGAAATCAAGGGAACATATATCTGAGTAACTTCAACTCTATATCTGTAAACGTTCCTGCGATAATGGCTTTTGACAGACAGATAGACAGACAGGCAAACGGATGAACAACAAAGTGATCTTATAAGAGTTCCTTTTTTTCTTAAACGGAACCCTAAAAACAATGTGTGGTCACGAAACTCAAAACTTTGACTCCTTTCAGTGAAAATCGAACCTACAATCATTGTTTACGTACGATCAAGCAATTCTTAGCTAAAAGCAAAAAATGATGACAAATAGTCATACTCATATTGAATTACAAAATTTCGATTCCCTTTACTTAACTTTAACTTACACATTATCCCACGAGAGTTCCCAAATATAAAATTAGAGAGCCGCCGTAATCCTTAAGTTAAAAGATACTAAAGCAATTACACAAAGTTAAATTTAAATTAGAATGGCACTTCCCGCATACTAATCAAACATTCATATGTATAAATCCCATAAATCTATCCCGTGGGACTGTCCGTCTAAGTTTGGCAAATGAAAAAATATCTATTATAGGTATGTTAAATTATTATTAGTGAAAAAAACATACATATATTAGGTTACGTTATGTTAGGTTACTTTACTTTACGACGCCGTCGTGGCCCAGGGGCACAAGGATGTGGAATCGGAAACGGTTGTGGGTTCGATCCCCACTCGAGGAAAAGAAATATTTATTCAAATTTATATTTATATTTCTTCGCTCTGGTATCGAGGCAAAGAGCGACGTTGAGTTCCGCCGCTTAACACGCCATGCCTCCAAAATTCGACGGAAAGTGAAGCACGTGGTGTCTTAACACTAGGTTCCCTCTGCCTACCCTGCTGTATGCGGGATACAGCGTG
>DWAL01000196.1:0-13251 GCA_018230405.1 Heliconius hortense
GACTAGCGAATGAGGCTTCTTCTTACGACCCCCAAATATGACAGCTTGGGTTTTGACTACATTGAGTTGCACTCTCCACATTCACGCAGAAGGTCCTGTCGTGGAGGAAAGAGGCCAGGACCTTAAACACATGGTGAGAAGTACTAAAGAAAATTTCAATTTCTTTTAATTTTCATTGCTTCGGTCAAAAGCATTCGCGACGTTCAAGAAAACCACCGCTGCGTTCTCAAGTGTAGTGGCGGCTGCAATGAAATGACCACTCTCGCTGCTTGAAGAGTTGTCTAATGATTGGTTCTGAAGCCAAACTGTTCTGAGCGTGGGTTGGTGTGCGTCAATATGAGGCTTGACCAGTTTATTCAGATGTTTCTTGGGTAAAGCCAAATAATCATTTTTGTTTAAAAAGTGAAAAGTAATCAAAGGTTAAATTGTTATGAAACCGGAAATTTACAAGATTTACAATACACAATCAAAATGACGTGGTTTCAATGTTTTTTTTAACAATATCTCAAACTACACTCCATAATGAACAATTGAGACGGTAAATAAAACAACAAAATCACATTCACAATTTATTACAAATCATTCAACTAATTATTTTGCTTCGATTCCTTAGCATTTTGCATCGCCTGGGTCAAATATAACTTGGCCAGACTCTGAGAACAAAATTGGCTTATATGCTGGCTGTATGTATTGATTTGTCCCGCAACTATCATAGGATTGAGCCTTGGTGGTACCGTATGGGGCTTAAAAAGTTTATTCACGTCTTCTTCAGGTAATGGCGGTTCATCTTTAGCAGCTCTTATAGTATTCTCTTGAGCTCGTTTCATAAGCCATCGGTACTTGTCTTGTTGCTGACGTACTACCAACTGTTGGTAGCGGTTGAATTTAATGGCCTCCTGGTTAAGCTCGTCTACACGTTCCATCAGACTGCGTAGTTGACCTGTAATTATATAGAAAATAATTAATTTTAATTATAAATTATAATTAATGACCATTGTGGTGAGGCGTCCCAGAATGGACTGCAAATGCGACGCTTGTGGGTTCAATTCTAACTCGGTTAAATGGATTATGTTCATTTCTTTCGCTCTGGGGTGCCAATGCCACCAGAATGCAGAGGAAAATGGGGAATTGAGTGTCTTAAAACTAGATTCTCTATACTTTACAGAATGCGGCTAAGAAAATTCTTTTTTTGGCTACAATAAATGTCTTTTATTAACAATAGATATATATTAAACTAGCGGCGTCCGCGCGATTGAAAAATGGTCGTCCTATTAAATAGAAAAATGTTTAGTTATTTCACATCTAGAAAGCAAGCGCGCACTGCAAATTCAATTTTCTTCAGTGTGCTTTTTACGCAAAAATTCCGTGATAAAAAATATTCAGGGCTGGTCAGCTGGTTGAGACTTTCTGGAGCTTAGCCCGGACAAAAAGAAAGAAAGACAGTTTTTTTAATGAAATCTACATTTAAACATAATCATCACTATGTCTATACCTAAAAAAGAATTTGCTGCACAAACCTTCAAGCACAGATGCAGTTCCAAGGTCCAGAAACTTTGACCCCTCCTCCTCAGGTATCATCTCTGACAGCTCGGACATCATGATATTAGTGAGCGGTGAGTTACGTATCACTATCGGCACTTCTATGAAGAGGCTCTCGTAACCAATCTTAAGGTTACGCAGAGCTTCTGGTGTGTAATCTCTCTCTTTGTACATTGCTATTGCCTGTGGGGATAAGTAATAGTCAGTAAGACTGATAAGATAGATTAAAGCAGGATTGTAAACATGATGGTTGTAGAATTGACTCATAGATGGTAGGATGAGTTATTTTCATTTCTTTGCTCTAATAACAAGTCTGAATACGCAGTGTCTTAGAAATTAGGAAGTGCACAGGAAATGGAGTGTCCTGAATGGAAATAAATAAATAAATTGGAAATTAAAACATAATTTATTTGTTAAGCATGGACTATAAACACTCACAGAATTGTGGTGTTATTATTTATAACTACAAATGATGATGATATTTCTGTTAAATAGAGTTAAAGTGCTCAGTTCATAAAAAAACTGTTGCTCTAGAAATTTATTAATGATAGTTCTAGACTGGGTAAGGTCTAAAAGATCAGGGTGATTTCATTGTAATCGTCTAATTTTATTTTTTCTATCTTACCTGAGGAGTCAGACGGTAAGCCTTCAAAGTCAGGAATCCCCTTGCAGATTTCTTAGTGTCATATATAACTACAACACTCTCTTCAATTGATGTCTGGTAATGATATTGCGACTCTAATAGAGATTGACTCAAAAAGTTGCCAACATCTGCACTTTGATACCTGGGAAATAAGATTTATTAATTTATTAAAAAAAAAGTAAGTATTAAAAAAAAACCAAAAAAAGCTTCATATTTTTTTCACAAACCTAGAGTTAACAGACTAACTCTTCACAGAAAGTGATTTAATTTTACATTTAAAAATTGTGTGTGATAAAAAAAGGGTGTGTTGAATGGCAGAAATCAAGATCAAGCTTTATCTTGTTACCAAAGCAAGGAAATGAAAATACTTTGTTTCCCGATTGAGAATCAAACTAATAACTATATTTTCTCAAAGATCCTTAGTCACTGAATCATAACAGCCTGGCTGTTGCACATATTTCATATAAATAAATATGCTTATAGTCTATTTGTTTACGCGTGAGACAAAATGTAAACAAAGGAAACAAAAGTTCTCAAACTTTTATTTCAGTTCCTTATTTCTATTTAATTTATATAGTGCAGGGTTTCCCAAATATACATTTAGCAACTAGCTGTCCTATTCTATGTTATCTATTTTGATAGCCTCACTCCATGATAAAAATAATAAAAACTAAATGGTAAAAGCCAAAGAAAGAGGCCAGCAGGGGTACCCTGCTGTATGCTACATACAGTGTGAAGCAAATTTTTTTTAAAAGATAAAAAAGTTATATGTTTACTCTACAATTTACTAGTTTTGTGTTTGGGTATTTTTTAGTTAATAAAAAAATATTAATAGTTTTTGATTTTTAATAATGGATATATTTTATCTAAAATAAAAGGTTGAAAATGTATAATAAAGCAAAGTATATATATTGTAAACTGTATTTAAAAAGTATTTGTCAAAATGGAATCAACATTAGTTTCATTAATCCTACCGGTTAACAGTTTGAATTAATTCTACTCATAGATTACAAAGATTTATTATACAAAAACAATTAACTCACCATCCAACATGGAAATGATCAACATTAACTCTTCGGAGTCTCCTCATCATGTCCAGCTGGTACTCTTCTTCATCCATTGTGTCATCATGCTTAGGGAATGGAAAGCAGTTTGTTATCTCTAGACGGTTCTCCACAACTAGCCCAAGGAGCGCACCCTGGGCAACTTCCATGTTGCTGTAAGATTCTTCATGACAGTGTTTCACTATTTTCATCACCGCCTGTAAATTGTTAATGATTTTTCTTATAAATAACAAAAATTTTATATGTTTATCTTTATAATTGAAGATAAATTTATAAAACCATAAGGATAATAAGTAAATGTTTAAATATATAGCAAAGATCTTGTTATTCAAAAAAATATTAAAAATAGTCTTAGTCTTTATTTATATTTATTAAATAAAATACTTTAACAGTGTTAAAATTATTTACTTTGTTACTTTATGCTTCATATTAAAACTGAAGGAACCATTAACTGTAATTAAGTTCAATACCCTTGAGTCTCAACGTTCGCAAAACATTGTATAATGGAAAGTGATGTGAGCTTCCCAAAACAGTCCATGAGTCATAAGTCACCGCTGTTCACAGGTAAATAAAGGAAATTAAGGGTATTATAACCTATATAACTATGTCTTATAACCTTTCATAATCAACATGTAGTGATCTTCGTAAGTGTTAATATATTTGGAATATGGGAATTCTTGACAAATATTTGTAGTTCACATAGCAGAAAGACAAAATTATAAGCAAAATGAGGAAAGTAATGTGACGTGTCAATACAATTAAAGGAAAGAAGCTATGGGAATATTAAAGTATGTAATTCATTATCCGATAAATAACTAGTTTCACTTACCAATCCATCGCACTGCACATATGTAATTGCAGCTTCATTTTCAGGAACGCGTCTAGATGCTGCAGCGCGACTCGCCATTTTTAAGTTAAAAAGGCGATTTAAGTATCACGACTATGACAGCTTAGCTTTGGAGCATGTTTACTACAGATATAGACGATTTCTTGTTATACCAATCACAGATTATATTCAGATTTAGAAATTCATATACCGTATCTAGTTACTTGCGGTAGTAACGTGCAGTATCTTACTGACCGCACACATTACTTACAGTATATTTAAAAAAAAATTGTTACCTTTTTTATCGACACTATATTAATACCATTTTTTATATTTATTCAGGTGATTTGAATGTTTTGCCAGCAATTGAATACTCGTACCGTAGTTGACCGTGATCCTGTCAAGTAGAATCAGCTGTCAAATGTTATTCTACCAATTATAGGAATAATTTTTTCGCATAATAATAAAACAGTTTATGGTTTTATTTATTTATCATGTGTTTACTTAGTGCTACATAATTTTGTTAAATTAAACTGAAATAAATATCAGCGTGCTTGATTGTGGTAATTAGAAAAATGGATGAAAGTGAATTGTAAGCGCCTTAATTGGTCATAATGTTACGCCTAGTTTTTAAAGAAGTAAGGAGAAAATATTCTTAAAATGAGTCAGCATAAGTTCTGGAGAGGTATTACAGCTTTAACTATACCGTCTTCGCAGCAAGTACCTGCCAAAATTGTGAAACTTTGTTCTTTGAATGGTGATTTCATTGTTTTAGGAAATGACCATGGCCTTTATTATTGTACTTTTAATGAAGATAGTTTAAGCTTTAAAAAAATTAGTGGTATTTCTGCCATAGACATATCATACCATAATGATATACTTTATATAATTGATACACATGGACGTCTGTACAAAACAAATTCCAATTTCAAAAACAAGGAAGAAGTTATTGTTAAAGAAGATGCGAAGTGTTGCCCTCATGGTTTTAAAAGTACCAGCTACAAAGTAAAATTTCGAAATGTAGTAACAAGTGATTTTGGTCAACTATTTATAAGTAGTGATGGCCACCTGTGGGGTTCAGGTATTATGCCCCAAATCTCCTTAGATACTATCCATATTAAGAAAGTTCCATTTTTTGAAGGAAGAACAGTATACAGTGCATCTATAGGTCAAAATTTTGCTGCTGTAATAGCAAGAAAAAATGTTAGACAATCTGGCAACTGTGACACTGATAGTGAAAATGATGATGAAGAAGTATTCGCTTCTAATTGCTCTCAGTGCCAAACTATTATAGGGTTAGCCTCCCCAGCTTCAGTACCTTCATTATCTGAAACCTGTCCTCTAGGTGTCCATATAAGTAAATCTAGTGAAGACTCGAGTAGTACTACAGCTCCTCAGACTGATGTCCATTTGGATGCCCAAAGTATAACAGAGGATTCTAGTCCCTCTTCAGAAGAATCCAAAGTTGCAAAATGTGAAGCCATACAGTATATAAATAATGATTTAGAGTTAGATAATAATGTAGTAACGGAAAATAATGAAAATATTGATACTGAAAATGTGGAAAGCCCTCATGAAAGTACAGAGAAACTAAATAATATTTTTATAAATACTGATGCAGCCCGGCAATTTCTGAGTAGACAGTTATCATGGGTATCAGCTGGAGAAGATTATCTGGTTGAGTGTACAGAGAAGCCTACAAGAATAATCAAAGAAAATGTTTCAAATCTTACTAACTTAGTATATGAAGGGGTTAAAACTGTAGGAGATAAAGTAGCTACTCTATCAAGACATGTTAGTGGTAGCAGTGATAATAATGACACAGTTGAACTTCCAATACAATCATTTAATGACGAAGCGAATTCACTGATGTATAGTTGTATCTCAACTAAATTTGAAGACCTTCAGTTCTCCACCAGCACAATTAGTAGTGAGAAAGAATTTGAAACAGCTAGAAAAAATGAGAATCTTAAAAATATGTCTAAGCTAGGAAAAAACATATTAGCAACAGAATTATGGACTTGGGGTGACATATCATATGGACAATTGGGTATAGGAGATACTGTAAAAAGAATTAAACCAATGATTGTAATGAGCTTATCTGGCTTTGGGCTTCAAAAGGTTTCTTGTGGGAAATGGCACTGTGCCGCTTTAACTTTAGATGGCCGTCTCTTTTTGTGGGGCTACAACCACTTTAAGCAAGTTAACTTTGATTCCAGAGATGATAAAAGTAGTCCAAAACAGTTTACTGAAAATTCTGACAGTGATCGCATAAGGGACATGATAGCTACAGATAATCATACTCTTGCTTATACACAAAATGAAAATATCTTTTATATGGGAAAACATACAGATGGTTTTACAGAAAGTGTAGTCAATCTAAATAAGAAGGTAGATGGAGAATCCCACGAAAATCATAAAGATGTGACACTTGTAAAGGAAATTCATAATTTTCTAAATAAACCTGAAAATTTATGTTATCATTGGAGAGTGTTATCTTCAGGCAATATTAGTTATTGTTCTGTTGAAGAGTCTACTATATGCCCAGAGTTCCAAAACTTGTCAATTGCTCAAAGATATTTAGAAGAGTTGCTTCTTATTTATCAATCGTTAGTTAAGCCTTTTCTAAAGAAGAGTAAAGCAATAGCTTCACATTCCAATGTATATGAAACAGTTTGTGATATTTTTGGTGACATATTAAATGTTAATGCTTTGAATGTTCTATCTACATGGCAGTATGCTGAGAAGCATATACATGAATGTGATATTTCATTGATAAAAAATTTAGAAGAGTTTATTTTTTTGTATAAAATGTATTACATAGCTGTAAGTAATTTAATTGTTATTGGTGGTTTCGCTCATATAAACAACATTGTTGATGTACCATCAAGTATTTATAATTTATTTAGTGATCAATTACCTACTAATAAGCAGAAAAATAATAAGAAAACTTTAGAAGCAGTGGTAGGTCTAGCTTTTGTGCAGCCTTTAACAAGGTTAAGTTCATACAAGTGTATAGCGCAGTCACTTTTGCGTCATAGAATGAAAAGAAAAAAAGAAGATTCTAAAACAAATATAGAAGAAAAAATAAGTAAAGTCATTTCTTCATTAGATACTTTAATTGAAGAACAAGAGAAAAAACGTAAAGAAGCTGATGTTACGAAATTATTTTGGGAAACCATAGGGAAAAACTTGGATCAATATAGAACTCCAGAAAGACGCTTAATAAGAGAATCTAAATCACGTCCGCTAAATTTAGTAAACCCAGGAAGATTTAGCAGTCACTGGTTCGTACTTTTCAATGATTTATTCGTCCATGTCAGTGGTAATTCGCCCAGTGTTCACCCTCTAGAAACATTGTGGGTCGAAACTATTTCCAACACAGAATCTGTACAGAATGCCATACACCTCACAACTCCTGAGGAATTAATATGTGTTACAACAATATCAGAAGAAGAAAAAACTGAATGGATACATTGCTTGAATTCTTCAATAAGAATAGTTTTGAACAAAGAGTCTACTTACAAACCACCAGCAGTACGAACCGCTAGTTACACGTTTTCTAATAAAAACTCGTTCTACAAAGAAGCCAAATATAGCGGAAGGTGGTTAGATGGCAAAATACATGGGAACGGCAAAGTAGAGTGGCCCGATGGGAAATATTATGTGGGGCAGTTTCAACTGAACACATTATGTGGTCATGGTAAAATGGAAATTCCTGGAGCAGGCAAGTAAAAAATTATAATAAGTTCATTAAAAGAATTTCGAATCAGACTCACATCTGGCCAACCCGAAGGGTACCAAGTCATATTCCACTTAAGATTAAAATTTGTATTGTAATTTCTTCCTCTGTCTTATTAATAATTAATAAGACAGCTTTGTAATTACTAAAGTTGAATGCAGGAAACAAATTGTCTTTTCGGCGTACTTGTAAAGTACAGAAAATGAACTAAAAAGTATCTAAGTATCCTAATACATAATAATTCTTATCTAAATAACAAAATATTTCAGGATTATATGAAGGCCAGTGGAAAGATAACTTACAAAATGGTTACGGCGTCATGAAGTACACTTCTGGTGACATTTACGAAGGCTACTTCAAAGATGGTCATCCACATGGGCATGGTATAAAAAAACAAGGGGATTTTACGTCGTCAACTGCTACCATATACACGGGAGAATGGGTAGCGGGCGTCAAACAAGGTTACGGAGTAATGGATGACATAGGAAAAGGAGAAAAATATCTTGGCAACTGGGCCGATAATAAGAAACATGGCTGCGGCTTAATTGTAACGCTAGATGGTATTTACTATGAAGGATTGTTTACGCAAGATACGTTGACGGTGGGTATTTGTTATATCATATATGTAACTATATGATGCAATCTTGGCACATCTGATGTGTGCGAGTTCGTTCTTGTTTTTGTAATGATATATAAAATATATTTTTTCGATCTGGTTGAAAAAGTATTTTGTAATTTCTATTAAATCAAAATAAATTGTTGTTTCTATCGATTATTGGTCAGACGGCGAGAAATACGTGAAAATAATATGCTCCGCGTCATCTTATTTTAAACAAGGGTTACTAAAAATGATTACACAATAAAACTTAATATTTCTGCTAATCTTTATTCTACTTATAGGGTCATGGTGTAATGGTCTTCGAAGACGGCACACATTATGAAGGTGAATTTCGATCTGCAGGTGTCTTCTCAGGGAAGGGTGTTTTGACGTTTTCCAGTGGAGATAAAGTCGAGGGCTCCTTAAATGGAGCTTGGACTGAAGGAGTGAAGATATCTAATGGAATTATGCATCTAAACGTGTCTAATCCTGCCCCCCCGCCCAATACGAAGCCAAAGTAATACTATTTATTTACAGATAATTAAAAAAAAATAAGATCATTTGTTAATTTAATCCCCTTTAATTTCGGAGGAATTACTTTCTCTTTCCAGCTTTGGTAAACAAAGTCCAATGTTGAGCTCCGATACCACACAGCATTTTAATATCGCTTAAACAGCAAAAACATACTGCCTTATCACTAGGTTCTTAAAAAAATTTTAGTTTTTGCTATAATTAGAAGTTATGTCTTTTGGATAATGATTGAACGTTCTACTAATTAAAATAAAACACTTTTGAAGTAATATATATATATATTCACTTTTTTGTTATTATTTTAGCATTTAATATTATTACTCTAACCTAACAATTTTCTTTTTTACTTATACTATACTAGCTTCACGCTGTATCCCTAGCGGTAGAAAGAGAGAACGGAGCACAAACCGCTATGGTCTCTGCATACTTCTTTCGCCTCGTCCACCGTTATCAAACTCTTCATACATGCCTTGCATCAATAGGATCCTCATGCTTTTTACGTGACCTTTCTCCAGTATCTTTAATATTGTTATTTTCGAAGATCGAGGTCTCCCCCTACCTCTTTTACCACTCACTTTTTTTAAACTAGCTGAGCAAGTCTTCTTTTTTCTCACTGTGATACCCTCGCTAGTACCTGCCATTCTGTGTATCTCTTCATTCATTATTCTTCTGTAATACTCACGTTTTGCTGCCGTATAACAGCATTGATGCCAACGGGGTTACCCTGTTGCTGGCAGCAATACGCCTTTCCGCATCTATCCCGTATTTTCCATCTCTACTGAACATACTTCCTAAATATACCACTTCATTCAGTTGTTCTAATATCTTACCATTTACACTGATCTTGCATTCCGTCTTTTCTTCATTTCTTTCAAATACCAGAACCTTTGTATTACTCGCGTTCATGCTTAGACCATTGATTTCACAACCTTCTTTCAGAGTGGTGACTAATGCCTGCAACTCGCATTCTGATGATGCAATGAGTACTGCATTATCTGTATTTCAATTCACATTCAGGTCACTTACTTTCACTACCATGTCACTTTGTTTTACTCCTTAGACACAGCTATCCAAATATGCCAAGTACACTTAAGTCACCTATTTTTTCTCCCATGTCACTTTGTTTCACTTCTTGGAGATAGCTATCCAAATACATATTGAACAATTAAGCTGATATGGCGCATCCTTAACCTCCGATTGGATGTCAAACCAGGGCAATATGCCAGCTCCTACTCGCATGCAGGCTGATCTCTGTAAAGAGACTTTACTGCCTGCAGCAAGGGTCCGCTCACCGTACCGGGTAGCTGTACCGGGGTAGTATCTCCCGTAATATCGCTCTCACAACTCTGTCAAATGCCTTTTCCAAATCTACAAAAGAACATAAAACTTTTTGGTTTACAGCCAAGAATTTTTCCTTGATCATGCGGAGAGAAAAGATCTGATCCATACAACCTCTTCAAGGTCTAAAACCTTTTTGGGCCTCCCACAAGAGCCTTTCGGATCTCTCTTGCATTTTTCTCGCTAATAATCTAGCAAAAATTTTACTACCCAAGCTAATCAAACTGATAGCCCTGTGGCTTGCGCAGTTTATCTATGAACTTCTGCCTTCATACAAAGGCGCGGTGACTGCACCTCGCCAATATGGGGCTTCCCCTGATTACCAGCATAAATTGCACAAAAACTAGAACAAGTCCAAGACGTGTGGCTCACCATATTGGATTATCTCGGCAGTAACTATCTGCTTCCGCTGCCTTACCACATTTCGGACTTGGTATTGCACTCTGAACTTTTTTATATTAATTTTGTCATCAGTTACATCAAGACTCAGTGTCTCGCTGTTACTTGAGACTGGGCGTCATCATCATCATCCACGTGTCCAAAAAACAGGAAACACTATCTTCTCGCCTGAAAAACTTCGAGTATTTTTTCATCTCTTTCATTCTCGGACTTTTCATGCTTCATCTTTATCAGTTCTTTCGTTTGGTGGTTTTGCAGCTTGTTCTCTTTGTTTTTTATCTCTCTCATACTTTTATCCTTACCTGAGGCTTTATAATCCTGCCATGCTTTCTTCTTTTGTTTTTCTACAGGATCTTGCACTTCATTATCCCACCATTCGTCGCGCTTTTTGCTAAAGCCTCTTTTCCTTATACCACACACTCCTGTCGCTGCTTCCTTCATATAGTCCCTAAGGTTCTGCCAGCATATTTCAATATTTCCATTTCCAGATTCGCTGCTGTCTAGCTTCTTGGAAAATCTTTCTTGATATTCCTTATTTTTACTTCACTATTAATTATAATTCCTAAAAATAAGAGTAAATGATTTGCTGATTATAATTGATTAATTTATTTTAGCTCATTTGGAAAACTAAGCGTTGCATCAAATAATAAATGGAATGCTATATTCCGACAATGTTTCCAAAGCATAGGCGTTTCTGAGACCGCCCTTACTCCGAACGGCAGTCACTTTGCGAACGGCACCTCATATTCTGAAAACGTTAAAATATGGCAAAACGTAGCAGTTGCTATATCATGTTCACATAAAGAGAAACACACGAAAATTACCTTGAAGAAATCTAATAATTCGGAATTAGAGAAATCAGTCGACTGTTTGGAAGTTATACCTCAATTTGGGCAGAAAACTCTTACATTGAATGATTATACGGAGTTAAAATTATATTTACATAATGTAAGTATAAGTGGTCTGCGGAATTTAGCAATCGTATTTATTAATTAAAGATTGGTGACTTTGTTCTCTCTACCCTTTTAACCCTTCATTAGTTTTTATCTATTTAACGACTTATCTTTTATTAAAATTCAATTAGGCATGTGAATCCACCCACCATCCACTCGGCCAACTGGTACTAAGTCTAACCAACGCGTTTAACACAACCTACGGCGGTGTACGAGTGCATCCTCTACTCTTAAGCCACGCTGTGAAGGAATTAAAGAGTATTACGTCCAGATTGTACCAAGTTGTTAGACTTTTGTTCCCTTCTCTCCCAACGGAAGGAACTGATGTAGTGTTGCCTTTGAGTGGTAAGGAGGACATGGAAGAGATGGAAGATAGTAATCCCATTGATGGGTGAGTTAAATATTTTAATATCAAATACGTGTTATTATAATTAGAGATGCAAACGTGGCGCAGTGGCCAATACACTTCCGTTGTCCACGCTCCGCCATTTTCTTAAGGCATTGCTTGTTAAGTAGCAGAACTCAACGCCGCTCTTTCCCCTTGTTACCAGCTCCCCGTTACGCTAGCTTACGTTTGCATATTTAACCCGCAGCGAGGTGGTGTCGGCGGCGTCGCTGCTGCAGCCGGCGCTGCTGCCGCGCGCGCACCCCGCGCTCTTCGTGCTGTACGCGCTGCACAACAAGCGGGAGGACGACCTCTACTGGCGGAGGCTGCTCAAGTGGAACAAACAACCGGATATAACGCTTATGGCGTTTTTGGGGATTGATTCGTGAGTTTTTTTTTATAATAATGCAGCATTACTTTTTTTTAAACAATAAGGCAGTTAGGGAGAAATAAGTACCAAGATATTATGTGTTAATTGACGAAACTTAACGTTATCTTAATAGTTTGATGTAAAGTTTCTGGTAAATTAGAACGGGGGAAATGAAAATAATTTTTATTGCTTCTGAGTGTGACTTGAACCCACAATCATCGAGGTAATAGACGCTGTTCCACTGTACCACGATGGCTTCATTAAATAACTCTACCCTAAAATATAAATCCTACACGAGAGATTTTTTACTAATTAAAAAATATAAGCATTTCATCTACCTTATTAAAAAGTAAAATCCAACAATATAAATTAAATAATATTGTAATTTGTGATGATGGATCCGTAAAATCTATATTTGCATTTTTACTTCTTCTAGAAAATTCTGGACAACATCAACAATAAACCCCACAATGTCACCAACGTTTTCTCCCAAAAAAGAACAATTGTTCAACGAGGCAGTTGAAACATTACAACAATTGAAAACAACATTCTCTCCAATAGAAAAATTACTTGTAATCAGAAGTACATTCCAGAAGATGACAATTGCTGTTCAACAAGAGTTGGGTAGGTTTCATTTTCATTTTCGCTTCAAGCTGTATTCCGTAAATAAGAAGGGAGGCGGAGGAAACTTATTGTTAAGGCACTCCGTTCACCAAGCGTTGCCCGATTTTCAAGACATTGCATTTCGATTCTTTGACGTAACTCAACGCTATGATTTGCATTCGACGAAAACATTAAGTAAATCTACTTATTTAGAAAACGTATAAAAATTTGAACGCAGCGGGACTCAAACCCGCGCCTCC
>DWAL01000197.1:0-13231 GCA_018230405.1 Heliconius hortense
CGCATATAGCAGAACAGGCAATGGGAGCCTAGTGTTAAGATACTCCGCTCCCTAATTTCCGTCGATTTCTGGAGGTGTTGAGTGGCAGAACTCAACGCCGCGCTTTGCCTCGAACACCAGAGCGAAAGTCAAATTATTAAATTAATTTAAATATAAAGACTATAGAAATCGTAGTAAACGAAAAAAAGAAAAAAAACCTTTAAAGGCTGAGGCGTAGAGAAAAGTAGTACTTATTAAATATTTATTCCCAATATATTTATACCTTTCAAAGTACTATAAATTTATAAATGTTAGAATAATTCTAGTGGTAATAAAAATAAATAATACCGTCTTAGGACATGGCGTTCTTTGGGCAATCGTAAAATTTGCTTATATTTGGAACGTAAAACAAAATATAACAGATTACGTTATAGTGGTGTACAGGTTATCCGAAGCATTGGGCATGTGTAATCTTGTTGAAAAATAATATATTAATTATATTGAATTTTTATGAACATGAAGATACTACCGCCTCGGAAGACCGTTCTGCCGGCTCGAGAAGAAATTCAACAATTTTTTTTTAGAAAACGTGAAAAATGTTAACATAACAGGGTATCAACCCTCTTGGAAATCGTCCAAGTATTTTAGTTAAGAAACAAGTGTAGTGTGGAACAACACCTTATAAATGTTAGAAATTCAATAGTTGTTTTTTTTTATACTAAAGTTACACTTTTATTGTGTATGACAATAATACAATCCTGCATGTTATTTAAATGATCTTTAAAGCTTTATTTACTAACCAGCATTGTGTTTACGAATGGTAAAGTTTGAAGTGAAATTTAAATTTTAAGTTTTTTATTCTGTTGCATATACAATTTTAATTAAATAATTTTACTATCGGTTTCAGATATTTATTTCACCACGTCTCGTCGAGGAAATCCGATGATTTTGTACAACGGCGTCAACTTTATAAAGGAAAGGAGCAACGGCTACCGGATTCGGTGGGTTTGTGGGAAAAAACGAACAAATCACTGTAAGGCGAGCTTGACCACAGTTGATGGAGCGATGATAAAATATCAAGGGTGTCATAATCATGATTAGCTAACGTGTGTAAATTGACTCAATTAAAAATGTTGCATGCTTTTATTTTTTTGTTTTATTTATGAAATGCTGAGTGGTATTTTTATATCATATTTAATTATTTTAGTCAATTTTTTTCCAAAATCCTGAGATCAGAGGAATTCATTTTATTGATACAAAATTCAGCTGGAAATTGAGATTAATATAATAAAGAAAACATTTCTCTAACCTGTGTACTCATATTAATTTTAAAGGCCTAATCTACACCTGTGAAAGTAAGTTTAAGTTTTATATATTTTAAGTTTATATAATTTTACTATTGTTTGTTTTTCTTTCATATTATATATTTTTTCATCGTTGTTTTATAACTGAATTAAAAATACGTCTAAAATATTTTATATTGGTGATTTTTTAATTTTTTTAATCCAGAAAATTTTTCCTTAATAGATTCAGCTTCCGAAGTCGACGATGACCAAGTCATCGACGATATTCAAAGCGACGATGAGATCAATTATACCTTTGAATATGTTTCCTTACAAGAATCTGATCCCTCAGAAAATACCGACCAAACCGCCGTTGTAGAAGCTGATAGATCATCTGAAGCTGACTGTCTTTCACGACCCGTCATCTCAAAGCAAGCTTATTGCGTTCCTGGCAATACTCTTCGTGGGAAGAACGGACACATTTGGTCGACAACTAAAGCTAAATCGTCACCTAAAACTTCCGCTAGTAATATACTCCACGTTTCTCAAGGACCAGCTCCCATGTGCAAGAATATATTTGATCCTGTAGAAATATTTAATTTATTTATAACTAATGAAGTTATTTCTGAAATTGTGAAATGGACCAATATGGAAATGATATCTAAACGGCAAAAGCTAGGAAAAATTACAGCGACACATAGAGATACCACTGATTTAGAGATTCGTGCATTTATTGGATTATTGACTTTGACCGCATTCATGAAGGATAATCATGTTTCAACAGATGACCTTTTCAATCCTACCTTTTCAGGTGCACGATACATTGCAGTTATGAGTAAAGAAAGATTTGAATTTATAGTCAGATGCTTTAGGATGGATGATAAGACTTTAAGACCAACTCTTCGACCAAATGACGCCTTTGTACCTGCTAGAAATGTGTGGGAAATGTTTATAAATCAATGTCGAAACAATTATATTCCGGGATTTGAGGTGACAATTGATGAACAATTAATCGGCTTTACAGGTAAATGTCCGTTTCGGATTTATATACCAAATAAGCCAGATAAATATGGCATCAAATTTCCGATGATGTGTGATGCAAATTCCAAATATATGATTGACGCTGATCCGTATATAGGCAGACGTACAAATACTGGAGGAATACCACTTAGTGATTTCTATGTACAGAAATTATCAAAAACTATTCATGGATCGAACAGAAACATAACATGCAATAATTGGTTTACGTCCATACCATTAGCTAAAATCTTACTTAAAAAGCCTTATAATTTGACTTTAGTAGGCGCTTTACGATCAAATAACCGGGAAATCCCTGAACAATTGAAGAACTCGAGATCACGACTTCTTGGTAGTTCTATATTTTGTTTTGACGGCCCACTGACACTCGTTTCGTATAAGTCAAAACCGGCAAAGATGGTTTACCTCTTATCGTCATGCGATGAAAATGCAATAATAAATGAGCCAAGCGGTAAACCTGAAATGATTTTATACTACAATCAAACAAAAGACGGAGTAGATTCATTTGTTGAAATGTGCTCCTCAATGTCATGCAGCCGTAAGACTAACAGATGGCCAATGGCTGTTTTCTATGGAATTTTAAACATGGCTTTTGCAAATTCTGCTATATTATATGGTCACAATATGTTGAAAAATAATAAAAAACCATTATGTAGAAGAGAATTAATGAAGCAACTCAGTACGGGGTTAATTACCCCTTGGATGGAGAATAGACTTAGAGCTCCAACTTTAAAAAGATCTCTAAGAGAAAATATAAAACATATTCTGGTAAAATCTACTCATTCCAATTGTAAAAATGAAAAAGAAGAACTTGAGCCTAAAAAACGTAGATATTGCAATTTTTGTTCTTATAAAAAGAGAAGAATGTCAAAATTAATGTGTTACAAATGTAAAAAAGCTGTGTGTGGTGAGCACAAAATTGTTATGTGTATAGATTGTTCTTAAATTTGTTCTAGTCCTTAAAAGTCTTAATGTATCCAATAGTCGCCGAGAGCATTTTAAATAATTTATGCTTAAAGATACTTGAATTTCTAACAAAATATATTTCTATAAATTATTTAAAAGATTTTTATTTTATGTATATGTGTTATGTTTGTAACAATAAATATATCATAGCTTATACTGTGTTTCATTATTAATATATATCCCAATCTTAATTTTTAACTAAGTAATAGTCGTGAAATAAGTGTATTCTTGCTTACAGACTGTAATTTATACTTGTACGTCTATTCGACTTAGGGTTTGTAAATCTATGAAATAGATTTAACTTTTAGGGTTAATCAAACAACAATTGAATTACTGATAAGTTAAATTAGGAAATTTGAAATTTGTGAAAAGACATTCTTTATGATATAAAATATTTTAATAATTAAGTATAAGTAATCAAATATCTTCGCTCCGCTGAGCTATTTACGCTAAATGTTATTACAAGTTTTTGGTGCAAAAGTTTAAAAAAATATATTTACTTACACTCATTCGGATTCATATTACACATTATTAATTTTTTCTTTCCAATTCAGAAAAAAAATTGCACATATTTTCATTTTAGTTAGATCTGGTATAGTTCATGCTAGCAGTATCCAATATTAAACTCTTAAGGGGCAAGTTGATAGGTGTTTTTTTTGTAAATATTCTAATTTTCTTACTAAATAATTTGCTGTTGATCTTAGCGATCTTGGCTGCCATCACATAGAAACATTATTAATGATTCTGAATATTTTTCATAAATTCTAAATCTTTACCACTGACAAATTTGCAGATGCTCGTTATGTGACGTCACGTAGAGGAAATCCTATGATTATTTACAATGGTATCAATTTTATAAGAGAAAGGACCAGAGGAGACAGGACCCGATGGGTTTGTGGTAGAAAGCGACGGAAACACTGTATAGCCAGTTTGACCACCATTGCTGGCGCTGTGATAAAGTGCTACGGTTTCCATAACCATAGCTAGTATAGCATTTATGATATTTTTAGTTAAAGATATGTATGTTGTTGAAAAGAGTCTGTACTTTTATGTTGTTGTCTAAATGAAAAAACGTATTTTAAAATAATATTATGAATTTATTTTTATATAATCGCTGTATTGTCCCGGTTTTTGTGGATATAAGCGGTAGAATATTCAGGGAACAAGTATGTATGTATATACATATAAGTTTTTTCATTTCGTAATTATAGTAATAATTTTGTCAAATGAGATGCGTAAATAAATAACAAAGTTAATATATCTATAGATTAAAAACTATACTTACATACGTAAATATACCGTCATGTTAAATGTTTATTATAAATATTCGTACTTATAATGTATATTGAATACTGATATCATGGGCGAATTTAGAGATATTTTCTGGAGGGAGGCCTGGGCTTTAACTTTGAACAGATTTGTTCGTCCAAACGTAATTTTTTAAAGTTTTCAGGGCAATTTTTTTGTTTGTTTGGTGGGAGTGGGACCGGACCACCCGGTCTCCCCTATACCTACGCCCATGACTGATATATAAGGGTAACAATTTAATATTAAAATACTTTAAGATATATTTTATAAATTATTCATGTGTTCATACAATATATTTAAAATATGTTTTGCTTAAGAAATAATAATGTTTATTTTTATATTACGCTGTCTATTTTACAATACTTTAATATTTTAGAATGTAAAACTAGGCTTACTAAACCTAGTGTCTATAAACAGTTACTTTCGTTTTTGTGGCATCTTATCTCAAAGGTCTTTATATAGTTATAACCAGTTTGACGTGATGTCTACATCGTGACATTTTCATATAGAGTGATATTCATATTATAGAGTAACCAGTAACTGATTAACCCATTTTCCTCCATATAGTAGTTAGGGAGAAAGAATATAATGTCAAGACACTTAGTTCTCCGGCCGAATAGTATATATTGCGTGTTGAGTGGCGCAGATATTATATTTTTTTAGCTTCACGCACTATCCTGCACACAGTATGGTGGCCAGAGGGAACTTAGAACGACACTCTGTTTCCATTGAGACACTTCCGTACCCCACTTTCTGCCGGATTCGGGGGGCCTAGTGTGGTGCACCACGTTCGTCACCAGTGCGAAGAAATTAAAATATTAAATATTTCATTTCCCCTAGTCGGATCTTGGTTGGGCTACATAAATACTTATTTTGGCTGTTAAACTTGTTTTCTTAATTTTTTTCCATGATTCCATTGCAGTTAGTTTTATTTTTGAGAGGCCTTTGAGTAATTATATGATTAATATTAAGGGACCAATAAAATATAATTTTATATAGTACTGTAGAGATAAAATTACTTCTTTAAATAAATGTTATGTGATATTCTTGTGCTAATATAATTATAATTATTATTACCGAAGGTGCTCTATTATATTATGTTAATATAAAGTTATATTAAACTTTAGGAAATAGCTATATTTGTTTATTTGTTTGTAGATTCCATTTTTGTAATAATTCTAACAGTTTGTAAGTTTTCATTGTGGAACTTTTGTGAAAGTATTGTTTAAATAATACAGTCTACTTTTTCATGAAGTAAAGAGCTTAAAAAGAACTTTATATTGTAGTAATAATATGTTATTTAGTTCATATTCAAATATTTCTTATCGAACATGCATATGAAAAAAATGTTTATATGAATAAATTAAGTTTTGTAATACATACAGATTTTTTATTTTATTTTTAAACCAACACTTAAGTTTATTTGTTTTGTTTTATACATTCGAATATTATGTTATTTTCAGATATAGACAAATTTCAACATAAGGGGGCATCAGGCTTAGGAAGTCGGCAGTTTTCATTTTACGATTTGGAAATGGCCTTACACAATTGTTCAAATGATTAGTCGAAGGCAGAAATTACATATTTATATAAATTATATATAGGCATATTTTTTTACGACGAACGACGAACTTTAAGTGTTCCTAAGTAATACCTCAATAATTAAGCTTCATTTAAATGGAAATTGTATATGATAAATATTATTGTAAGTAAAATAATAATGCGCACGTCAAAATAATGAATTAAGACTATGAGGCCAGTTGTGGCGCAGGGCTACAATCGTGTGACTGTGAACGCAACAGGTTGTGGGTTCGATTCCCACTCGAGGAAATGAAAAATCTAATATTTAAATTTCTCCCCTCTATTGTCAAGGTTAAGCGCGGTGTTGCGTCCCGCCACTTAACACGCTAATCCTTCCAATTCGGCCGAAGAGGGGACCTGAGTGTCTTAACACTAGACTCTCCCCCTGGTTTTCCTGCTATATACGGGATAAAGCGTGAAACTATTTTTTTACTTTCACGCTGAGTATTTACCAAGCTCTTAAATTTCGCCATGTTGTTGAGATTTTTAGACTTCGCTTTATGACGAAGCAAAACGTAATGCAGTCTTAATTTTAATTATTTTGAAGTGATTATTACAATTAGGATATTTGCTGCGGGTACAGTTTAGGTAGTTTACTATCGAGATTTGCCATTTTTATAGTCATAAAAAAAGCATTTAATGCAACTTAGTAATGTTAAATTATTTGTAGGCATTGTTAGATTTTTTTTGTTTTACCTTTTTTTTTGAAACAATAAACACGCACAAAGATAATGAAGTGACTGTATTAGTTTTGCAATTTAACAAAGAAAACCTATTTAACTATATATGTTATAGTGACAATTATTTATTATAATAGTTTATTTTGTTTCTTTATTAGTTTATTGTTTTTAGATATATTTTTGTTTTATTTTCTTGGAGATTATTCATATTGTCTTAAGGGGTTAAATTGTGTCGTTCTTTTCGGGTTTTGGTAGGTTTAAGTTACTATAAAATAAAACCAAAAGTTTTTTTTTTTAAAGTGTGATTTCACACTTATCATTTTTTTTTATAAAATGTACAAAACTTTAAACATAGCTGGCTCCATATCAAATGGCGCATCTTGAATAGTTTCCAATAGCAAGTTCAAATCCTGCTGCGTATTTTTTAAATTATTTTCTTGAAAGTTAGAAGTTGATTATAAATTTAAAAAGTAAGCTAAAATCAAATTAATTTGAGGAAAACGTAAAAATTGTTTGGTAAAAATAATATACCGTATTATATTTTCTATTTCTTTTATTATCATTTTTTTTTCTCTTATTTTTTATAAACAACCAAAACAAAAATAATAAAACCAACCATTAAACTTGGATTCCATCTTTGTACTTAAAGTAAAAGTAAAGCATTTTGACAAAAAGTCAAAAATAATTGTAAAATTTTATATTTGTGTCTTATGAAAATAATGTGCTTCCGTAATATGTATTACTAGTATATATATTATTAAGGTGACAAATTGACAATATGTAAAATAAAATAATGTAAACTTAAATAGCTTATAAGCTGTATTGTTGGCGTCGTGATGTAGTGGCACCAGTGTGTGACTAAAAACGCAACAGGTTGCGGGTTCGATCCCCACTCGAGGGAAGGAATTATTATTTATTAATATTTTTATTTCTTCACTCTAGGTAACAAGGCAAAAGCACGGCGTTGAGTTTCGCCACTCAACACGCATTGCCTCGCAAAATTGTCATGAAGTGTTAACACAAGGTTCCTTTCAAGTGTGAATCTGTGAATAAAGCTCATGCCGTGTACTAGCTAGCTATGGGCTCTTTGGCCAGTATTTAGTTAAGATATTTTCTTTATCTATTGCTTATAGCGGGGTAAGCGAAGAGAACCCGGTGATTAGTTTTATGTGTTTTTTTGTTTAGTAGATGGGAAAACCTATATTTTCTATAATGGTCACCATGACAGAGATAGCTTTTAAGTGTTATTCGCCTAGCTCTGAGTTCATTTGATTTTAAAAGGCAGCTAAGAGTGGCGGATGCCGATGAGATGGCGTGTCTCTCAGAATCGTCGAAGGGCAATAAATACATATAGATATAGACTTTTAAAAAAAACGGCGTTGAGTCCCGCCACTCAACACGCGATGCCTCCAGAATTCGGCGGAAAGTGGGGAACGGAGTGTGTGGGATGCGTGTATTGCGTGAAGCTGATTTTTTATATATAAGAAATACAGTTGGTAATAAAGGCTGAGAATAATATAATCCTAATGCCAAGAAGGAATATCCACAATCATACACTTAAATGCTTGTTCTACAATACCTACTATAATGAGAAAACAGTACTATATTGTTACATATTTGAGGCCTTTAAAACTAGCTTTTACGAAATTGTTCAAAGTATTCTAGTCTATTTATAAATACGCAGACGTTCCTAAAATTACTATTAAATAAAGTTGTGGTTAATTAAGAGCAAAATAATAATGTATAAACGTAGCTTTAGTCTACATACTTTGTCTTGCCTTTGACAATTATAGAGGTATTAAGCTAAGTCGAATTTTATACGTGTATTGGCTTTTTTATTTTTTTATGTTGAACTTATCAATAAAATGTTGTTTTTAAGTAGTTTATTATTTAATAGCCAAGTATCCGAAACTTATAAATCTAGCAATATCTTTATGCTCCTTATTTTCATTGGTTTATAGTCGAGAATATTTAAAATATAACAATTTTATTAAAAATTATAAGAGATATATTACATGCTGTGTTGAATAAGTGCCGCGACATTTTTAATGATTTTTAGTATATTGTAAATTCTTACATCTACTTAGGCCCACCTTAGGCTTTCAAATATACTAAAAGTTGTATCCCAAATCTAAAGCATCCGTTTAAATCTGATCTAAAAAAATTTATCTACAAGATTTTTTAAAAAAAAGATAGAATAATAGTAATATGCAAACTATTTACAGACGAAGTTGTAATGATACCAACGGAAGGTGGGAAGAAGTGGCTATTAATGTTAGATGGTTATACATATTCACAAATTAACTACAGTGTCCTCTGGATTTGTTCGTCAAACGTCTTCTGGTTACTTTGTAAGGTATGGACGTTATTTGCGAATTTGAAAAGATTTGTTTTATAGGCAATTGGTGATTCTAATAAACTAATTATTTATATAGTATCATATTTTATGATATTTATTATTTCATAAGTTTTTCGACTTCAAGTTGAGCGTCTTTTATTTGCACAACTACTTCTGTTCTTTATGTAAGTGTGTGAATAATTATATATTTTATATAGTTAAAAAATAGGATAATCAAAGTTTCACAAACAATTCCTAGCGGGTAACGCTGCGGTCTTCGCGCACTGCTTCTAATATCTACTTTTCGCTTCGGTGTAATATCGTCGGTACTAGCACTCAGTGTATGGCCAAACTTTAACTTTGTTACGGTTAGCAATACACCTTTATCCATTCTACATTAATTCGTATCTTTCATATCTATTAAAAATACTTCCTAAATAGCCTCTTCATCCGCATGTTCCAATATCTTACCATTTACGCTTATATTTGCTTATAATGTTCTTTTTATTATGATAATAATAATTCTTTTTAAAAGGCTTCCCAACGTGGAAGCCTTTTAAATTTTATTATAAACTTTTCTCTCTCTGAAACATATTGCTTTTGATAAAAGAAGAAAGAATATGGTAAAAATAAATATTTTTAATAGAATTAGTCATTTAACAAAAATTTGATGTTGAACAAGATTTAGTTCTTATGTAAATTATAATTTTATTTAACCGTAAGTAATCGTTTTAGACGGTGAAGCCGTGCTCATACCAACGAGAAGTGGGAAGAAATATCTGCTCATGATCAACGGCTACACATATTCACAGATAAACTACAGCGTGCATTGGTTCTGTTCCTCCAAGGCGCACGGCTGCACTGCCCGCGTGCGCCGCATGCCCGACGGCACCGTCATCAAGATCAACACCCAGCACAGTCATCAACCCCCAAGATACATCTTCAACAAGGGCAGATATGTTAAGCTGTAGTTGTTTCATGTTAGTTTACAATGCTTTTAGAGAAAATACTCTCACTACATAAGTGAGTCAATAGTGATTTTTTATATATATTTTTAAAGATGATTGCATTTTTAGTTAGTCAACTTGCTTTATTATTTGTAAAATATACAAAGATTATACCTTACTGTATTTCGCTGTTATTTTTTTGGATAATTTTGAGATTTAATTATTGTTATTTATAAATAAAATTGTTCACATTTTATTTTATTTTTGAATGTAATACTAAAGCTGTTGGGTATTTCAGACGTGCAGTTTATTCCGACGGAAAAGGGCAAATACATTTTGGTTCTAAAAGGTTTCACATATTCTCAAGTTGGGGGAAGATTCTTCTATTGTTCTTCAAAACACATGGGATGTAGAGCCAGAGTAAGGCTCATAGCTGGAAAGTTGGTCGTATCAGGTGACGCGCACAATCACGCGCCGCCGTCTCACGCCCGCTGTGGGAATGGTGCCTTTGTTCAGCTTCGACCAAGATCTCAAACAATTCCTCCTGCCATCACAGCTATACTTCCTTCTCCTATAATATCGCCAAGAGCAGCCTCTTTAGCCCTACATGCCTTGAATTTTCCTAGAATCTTGCCCAAAACCGATCTTTGGCCGAGACCTGCCGAAGGCAAAAAAGATGATTAGTATTACGGAAAGATAGGTAGCTTAAAATAGTTTTATCGGAATTTACAATACGTTTTGTGCTGTGAATATTATCTTTTATAAAGTTATGCGAATATTCATATCACAGCAACATTAATGTTAATTGTTTAAAAACGAAGGAGAACGACGAACGTCTTGTTAACTTATTTGATGATCTCTTAAAGTTTATGTATATTTTCAAATGCTGTGCTATTTAGACTCCTAGGCTTAGCTTCAACGATATCTAAACATGATACGTAATTTGGTGATATTTTTAGTACGTAATTAAGAGCCTTATACATATTATATACATATTATTGATTCGTTACAACGATCTTTTACTTACAAATGTTATTTTTGACTATCGTTTGTATATATAATTTTTATTTTATTATTTTATTATAGATTGCTACTTATATTGAATAAATAAATTTTGCTTAAAGTGATCTGATTTTATTTATTCGTATTTATATTTTTCATGTTATGTTATACATATTGATTGTCGAGTTTTATATTTCAATGTTATTTTGTCTTAGATATTCGCTTTGAAAAAAACTCACGAGGGAATCCATGTTTGACTATAGGATCATATAAATTTAGACAAGAATATACGTATAAGCAATACCTACCTGAAGAAGTTCGAATATCATGGCGCTGTTGTAAGCGAGGATGTCCAGCCACTGCTTCTACCAGAGGTGTTGAGATATTGGCAATGAGAAACATCCATAAACATTAATTATTTGCATTCTGATAATCATTATTATTAAATTATTAATTAAAGAATATATTTGGGCATTATCAATTTTTTGTATACATTTAAAAAAAAACATTTTTTTAGTCAGTTGTTAGAAATTTGTATATGAAGTTATGCCTTAAACATTCTTTTGGTTCACAACAATATTTTATGCTCGTAATTACTTATCTGTTTAATATTAATCTGGTTATGTGCACAGGTGCTAGGATTTACCTCTCGTCTAAGGGTACTATGAGATTACAACACGAAGGAAGTAGTTTTTCAAAAAATTATCAAAACGGAGCGAGAATATCTTGGAAATGCAACAAAGTTGGTTGTATTGCGCGCGTCAATACTGTTGATGGTGAAATTGTTTCGTTTAAAAACACCCACAATCATAGCCAAGTAGCGATTATTCGAATGAGCCTTATTTAAATTTCTTTTGTAAATATTTATTTCAAGTATTTTAATTCCTAAATAAACCGTTTTTATTTCGTTTTTTTTAATACATATGTTTTAAAAAATCTATGTGCCTATACTTTGAGGCGTATGTATCTTAAATATCAACATTAGCGCAACGTAACGATAGACTAATTTATTTAAATACATAGTTGTAAATTAAAACAATAAAGTATGAAATAAAATTCTTTCTATGTATTATTAGTAAGTAACACTAGTAACAATGTCCCTAAATATTAGGAAGTAAAAATAATTTTATTACTGTTTTGTCCGTATACAATGCCATTTTCATAATAAATTACGTTAAAATTTTTGGCAAACCTATATTATTTTTCTACCTGGCTTTAATTCTGGCGTTTTATGCCAGAATCCTAATGCACACCCAAGTAAATTTAATAAAAAGAAGTATCAATAAAGAAAAGAATTTATGTGGAGGCAATTTTTTTTGTGATGTAATATTAGTATTGAAAGCTGTATTACTATATTTAAAGTATTATCCAGGGATACAGAATAATAAAAATAATACCGTGTCGATATGAACATTATTATGTTTAAACACTTCTTTTGTTGATTATCATCGTCTTTCATTCATTGGAAAGTATTTGTATATTTTCTTAACAACTCTTACATCAATTTAGTATAATGTTTAATAAAGAAACCTATTTTCTTGATATATTTTTTTTATTTCGCTGGGGATAGGTTTAAGATATTTTTTTTTTTAAATTGTATAACCATTTAATTCATGCTTAGACGTTTTTTTCTTTAGATAGTCGTATGAAAGATAAAATTTGTAAATAATTATTTCTTTTAAATGTAGGTCTCAATAGCCTGGATTGTGAAAAAAGATTTGTGGGATTTATATTGTTCCTGACATTATAATATTAGTCGATTGCTTTAATTACTTGTTATTATATTTACAAATTTGTAGTAAAAAAATGTTAATTATTTTTTAGGTATACATTGGTTTGTTGAATCAAAGTTTGGAAAGCCGTTACTGTGTATTGGTTCGCACAGATTCTGCTTAAATCCAAAGCAGTCTATCCAAGTGTCTCATAAGCTGACATGGAGATGCATACAGCAACCTCGTGGATGCAGAGCTAAAGCTATGACCGTTGATCAAGATCTTGTGAAAATACAAAATGACCACAATCACGAGACAAAAAATGTTCCAATCTCATTTTAGTCAATAGATGAATATACTTATTTAGAAAACGTATAAAAAATTGAACGTAGCGGGA